>CM030370.1:91819200-92096507 GCA_003604175.2 Clonorchis sinensis | reverse complement strand
TACTGGGGTGGGGAGGAGGGAATAAAAAGTATTTGAAAGAGGAAGAAGGAAGGCGTCAGCAGTAGCCTGTTTTCGCTTACCCGCCCTGCTGTATGCAGCGAGTAAGGCGACCCGGCTGATGGCACCACGCGTCGGCCGATGTGGCATGAGTTTATTTGTATATGTGGAGTTTAGCCAACCTCCATCGCCATTTCCATCAACAGCGGACAAAGTTGTGGTCTGCAGTTTAAGATTACACGATTGATGCTAGATCCTGTAGCCATTATCCCGCGCTTCGCACACTAGTGTGGTGAGTACACCTGCATAAGGGACTACTTCACATCAGTTTACTGGTCAACCCTGGAAGGTGTTCAAACCCCCGGTGTCCAACTAGCCTCTGACAAAAATCTGGTCGGTCTTGAATATGCAGTCGATATCGTTCTCGTCTTCGAAGAAGAGACTAAGGCGCGGGTGTTTTTGGATGAACTGACCAAAGTCATCCTGTCCTTTGGCGTGTGCTTTGCACCCACACAGCGTAAGGTCACGCTCCTGGACGTGCAGTCGTTGAACATGCCACTTACAACCCAGGGTGGAACGCTAGAAGTTGTGGTGTGGACGTACATTACGTACCCAGGAAGTTGTGTAGTGTGTGACAGATGAGGACAATGCAGGAATCTGCAAGGTCCGGGTCGCGTCTGCTAATTTAGGACACCTATGGTGTCAAGGCTGTATCTCCCTTAATATCAATGGACATGTGTATCAGGCTACACTGCGGACTGTTCGAGCAGCGGAAGTGAGACGTCTTCAGGTGTTCGACAATCGTTGTCACGAAACCATAGCTCGTGCGGGATGGTGTCGGAGAATCCGTAGTGAAGCAATTATAAAGGTTGTTTTCGGTTGTACAACGAGTACTTTCATTGATGAGTGTGTCTAACACCAGAAGCTGTTTGGTTGGCCATGTATTTCATATGCCGAACCATCGCTTTACGAAGAGAGTGCTGTTTTCCATGCCCTATTCAGATTGGAGGCAGCAGAGAGGTGGTGAACCATTGAGGTTGCAGAGGGGTATGAAAGAGATTACGAAATGTTTGAGTGCTGTTGGTGCTACTCGCCTTCCAGGATGGGGACCGCGTGATTCCCAGTGTGCCTGGTTGGAGACGCTGCAATACATGGCTGTCTAGCTGTCAAGCCACCCGGGGGGAAGCGCAAGGGCTGGAATGCTGGCAGGTTGCCCAAACCTAGACAGGGAGGGAGTGGTTGTAGAAACTAACACTAAGTTTCTTGCCCTGCACTGTTATCCTTTTTTCACAATAAGGCTCTCAGATAAGTCGTGGTTGTGCGGCAGCGCAGCGTCGGTGTTGAACATTGGTGTCATGTTGTCGAGGCTGGTGGTGACGCAAGCCGCAGGCGTCCCTACCCAAATGAATGTGAAATCAAGGATCTTTTCGTGCCTCTGAACATGCAGACGCTTGATCCAACACGCACTCCGTCTCGAGAGAAGAGACCGTAGTCCCATGGTCACGTTCGCAAACTGCTGATCCGAAAATGAACTCTGTATGCCAGCTACTCCAGACCTCACTGCAGTGGCTGTCAATGACCTTACCGTGTTGTGAGGCACTTTCATAGCTCACTGAACTGTACTGTGACACTGATGGTCCATCACACCAAACTGGTCAATGGGTAGAGATCTCACTAACACGGTTTCCTGGTCCTGCAGGTTGGAGGTTGGAACGTGTATGGCGAATTGCTTCTTGAAAGTGCAGAATGCTCCGACGGTCTTAAACCAATACCACTGTCCTGTCAGGGTAAACTAACCTCAGTGTTTCGACTGCTTCTGTCTAGGCTTGGTCAACCCGGCAGTGTCTCGGCCTTTGTGCTAAGGTAAGTGAGACAGAGGTAGACCTGGGACTATCCTTCCGCAATCGTTACGACGTACGCACACCTTCAGACACTCACTTGGACACTCCGAGTTGCGACTGACGACAGGAATGTCATCGACATCGATTTACAGCCATATCTTACAGCGTCCTCAACAAGACACGGGGGAGGAAGCGTGCATTATCCTGGAAGTGAGTTGCACCGATAGTACCCAGACATTTCCTTCTCGATTTCCTTTCCCTCTACCAGGTCCAAGGTTTACCACCTCTTTGCTTGTGCCACTCTGAGTTGGGCGAGGAAAGCAGCATTCTTCGGTTAGCGATGACCCGGTATGCGCAATCATCATCAGAGGCAGCAACATGACTGTTGACACTGCCCTAAATATACTTAAAACCTTAAAGTAAAAAGAAGAGATGAGGGTGGTTGAGCTAGGAGACCTGATGCTGACCTACCTGAGGTGCCTACATCCCTAAACCCTCTGTAAGACAATCTTGAAAGAAACTGATAGCCGGGGAGCCACTGACCTCGATTAACCGCCATTTCTTGCAATGTCTCCAGCCAAACATAGGGAGGGTCAGGGGAACTCCATGTTTGAGTTGTTCAAAAGTTTGTGCTCAACGGTCCAAACGTTCTGCTTTGCCATTCTGGTCCATGGTAATTTCACTATAATAGGCTTCGGATGACCGGTCGAACGAATCAAGTGGAACAGCCTGCAGACGTTTCAAGCGTCTTTTGAATCTTCCATTTCTTTGACCTTTCAGGTTCCAACAAGTTTCTCGGCCTGCATGGACGCTCAGTTTTACCTGGCGTCGGGTGGAGTTGTGGTTGCGGCCAGGTGGGTCTTTCACCGGACCTACAACAAAGACATGGTCCTGTCAGAGATCCAGTGCTTGGATGAAGTTTGCTAGTTTCTGCAAACAGAAGTTCCGCCTCTGAGTAGCGCTTTGGATATTTTTTCCCAATGGTCGTTTATATTTGAAATCGGGCCATCCATCAAGCGCTTGAGGAGTCGGTTCTGATAAGTTCGTTTGATTTCTGGGTCCACCAACCTCTCAATGGTTAAGCTAGGTATGCACGTTTTGCGTAGACCTGAAGAGCTTAATGAAAAGCATTAGCGTACAGGTGCATGTTCGGAGTCCACCCGGTGTTCCTGATGAAGCGGCAGGTGGTCATCGACCCTCGCCACCGATAACCGTTGCATTTAAACGGACAACCTCCAGCGTCTTCAGCTAGTTCCGCTCGAGGCCCGACGCAAATCACTTGTGCGTAGCGTGCCATGAGGGAACAAGCGTCCAACTGTAGTCCGTTATTACATGTGATTATCGATTTGTTTCCAGCCTCCAATATTTTGGCTGATTTTTCACCCTCATTGACATCATCGCTTTTTGTTTTTCAGTTATATATCCATTGACTTGTGACAGTAATGGAACTTCTTAAAGCAGAAATCGCCAAAAAGCGTAACTACTTGGAGAACAGCAAACTTCTTGTATGTTTTTCCCGATTAATCGTTATGACGATATTAATCAGGGTGAAACCAATTACTTCAAACGCTCTGCGTTGCGGGAAAAAGAAGAAGAGGAATATTGGACTAAATCCAAACGTGTAAAGGAGCAATCTGAGGACCAGAATGAATCGAACATTTTTGACAAGGTTTGATTTTTTCTGCGCTACCTTTACCTTTTGTGTGAACAGAATGAAGAAGATGATTTGTTGCTGAAGAAATTTGAAGAGCGGAGCCGAGAGGAGCGCGAGAAAGGGCAGTTGATGCCGAGAAAAGAGGTGGGTTTAATGGTCACAGTATTTTCACCTTTCCAGGTCGTCCGGTTATTACGAGAAAGGAACCAGCCAATACGCCTATTCGGAGAGAGTGATTATGATACTTTCCAGCGCCTGAAGCGTTTGCAACTCTTGGAACCGGAGTCAAAGGGAATGAGGAATGACTTGATTGCTGCCTTAGATAAGGTACGATTTCCGCTTAGCTCGGTAGTTATGGTCATATGTATATTCAGGTCGATGATGCGGAGGATGAAGAATTTTACTCATCTGGTCGTGGACGTGTGGCTGATGGTGCACATCCTGCAGAAGTTTCCTCATTGGATGTGAAAACCAAAGACGGAGGAATCAGTGAAGAGGAATTCGATAAGATGAAAATGGATCTCGCGCGTTATGTCGTTTACCGTGAAGGTACAGCAACAGATGATGCTACTTCGACGGTTGTGGCCATAAGCAAATTGACTCCCGTGACTATCACAACAGAAATGGAGCCCAACTTTCGTGACAAAGTCACCAATCATGTGCTAAGTTATTTGAAGGTCAGTTTTGTGGGAGACTGCGAACTTGAGAATTTTATTTTTGTTTGGTACATGGCTTGTTTTTTCCTAATCTGTCTATATGTTTCTCCGTAATAGGATTGGATAATGATTTTCTATTTCACTTGTTCTGCGAGGTTAGGTTGCTTAGACTAGGCAGCCTTTTCTTTAATTCTTTCTAAGTAGCCGTCACAAAGACCTTACAGTGGTGTGACGGTTTGCGTACCTCCTCTGCCCATTGAGCTACACTGGAGGGTATCCTTCCGACACTCGCAGAGTCTCTGATACTAGATCCGGCGATGCTTAGAGGTCTGACCAACACATTCTCCAGGTTGAGGTTTTGTACATGTGTGGCGATTCGTTCCTTAGAAACGGGAGTGAACTGACACTTCCCGTCAAACGACGCTGCCTTGTGGTCATGCTCTCGGGCCAAAGGTTTTGGTCGAGAATCCTAATCATCCTTCTATGTAGGTCTAGGCTCCATAGTGAGGTGCCAGCCTACCTACAATCAGCAAGAAGTCGATCGTTGTCTGTTTGTCACGTCGGCTTGAGCCTCCCAATTGACTGTGGCCACAACACCATCAAAGACATTTAGCGGAGCTCTGAATTCCCTGTTACGGCGGGCTAAAAGCCAGAAATCTGAATGCACACGTGTGCAGACACTTCGACCGCTGAGCCATACACTTTGAACAACAATTCTCGTGGCCACCTGCCGCCACTCAGTGGAATCCTGGGACTGAAGTTACATCCTGGACCATGAATTTGGTACCCGTGTACGGATTCGGAGGTTTATGGCTGCATGTGTCATCTCAGGCGCCAACGAACTCTCGGTTTGGATGACCTATCACCCTCCTTGTTCAAGGACGGGGGGGGGGTGAAGTCCTTAGCGTTTGATCTATTTGTCTGTATCTGGGGAAAGAAAACTGCCCCATGCAACTGGGCGAAATTGGCGAAAGCGTCCATTTTCAAAAAAATTGGCCCGTTGTAACTGTGGCAATCACACAGGGGCCAGCTTGACTCCCGTCGTTACGATACTTGGCCCCACTTGTTCTGCACCGCCTTACGGAGGTCCGTGAAGCATTGACTCGAGAGCGGCGAGCGGAATTCCGGTTTGGTAGAGATATTCCTGGATTTCCAAGGTGTATCGGACTCAGTTGACCGGAATGTTGTCCTTAAGACGCATGCTCAACAATGCTTGTCCCCGAAGTTTGCGATTATCATAAGCTCTTTGTATTCTCCGACTTCGGAGCGTGCGGGAGTATGCGGAGAGCTCTCCAAAGGCTTCCATACACAAGGTGATATCCGAAAATAATACCCACTCTCCACATCCCTATTCATTTCCTGATGGACAAGAACATGAGACGAATGCTACACAGTTCTCAAAAACCTGGTGATCGAATAGCTGCTGACGAAAACCTTGTAGATATGTAATACGCAGATGATATTGTTCGCATATTCTAAGAGAAGATATAGATTTTTCGATGAACTGAAGAAGGACGGACCTTAGAATCGCACACTGGGATTGCCAAACGGTTTATGGTAACCTCCGGTGAACTATCTAGTTCGCCTGAAATACAACTGGAACCTGCCAATGGCCCGGTGCATTTCTAAACACATCTGCTATGCGTAGTAGCATCTAGAATGAATCACCCCAAAAAATCCCCTTCCTCGGCTTGGATAGTTCTTGCAGCCCTTCGATCACTGACCTTCACCCACACACCCTTTCACCTTCCAAACGGTTCACTTTGTACCTTCAGCTGACAGTCCTCAAATCATTTTCCCATGTCCGTCCAGAAGAATAAGTCAAAATAAACTCACATAGGCTGATCCATATAACAGCTTTTAATGGCCATATTCTGTCAAGTTTGCCAACATATGTCACGCTGAAACACCATCTTCCTTTTCTGTTGATGTATGCAAAACACATACAAGACATTTCGGTCACTCACCTGAAACCGCTTAGGATGAGTTCAGATATTCCACATTTTGCACTCGGGTCACCCAGTGATCATGGGGGAAATCGCTTGCGGTATCTAACGTGTAGGAGTTGCACTCAGACCCAGGACTGAAATCAGTTTACGGAACTGGATCCCGATAAACAATCGTCTTTGCGGCAGATTGGTGTTCTGAATCTGAGAATGAGGGGTTTTATCTATATTTTTCATTTTCATCAAGAAGAGCTGATATAGCAATGCTGGCGGCTGATATGAAAGCCTAATTGGGACGACTAAGCATGGAAGAAGCACAGTTACGGGATAGATATGGAGTCGATGCTCATCGAATGGACAGTGCTGAGCGACTCTTTAAGTTGCATGCTGAATATCCTGTCTTCCTGACAGTTAGGTGGTTTCCGCACGAGCGCGCACACCAAATTACTTGGGGGCCATCAATTACAAGCCAATCATGAACTCAGTTAGACTATGTGGCAATCAGTTGTCCATGGCGAGCCTCAATTAATAATTGCCATTTCTTCTGGGGTACGCAACTTGACTCTCATCATGCAGTTGTTGCTCGGTTGTTACTTCACTTTCTATCAGCCTTACACATGCCGAAGCTGAGCAATTCCTTTCATCGATTTCAGCGAGCTTCAGTAGCACAACAGTATCGAGCTCATCTTTTTGGAAAGCTGCTGCATACCCACAGTCACGTTGATGACGAAGATCGCTTGAAAGTTTAATGGAAGCGAGTGAAAGAGGCTTTTCTCTCAGCTTTTAGATATGTCTGGTCAAGCCATCCGGCTCGACGAAATGAACGCTGGATATAGTCGAGATAAGCAGACTTTATTGCTGATAGAGAATACACACCAGCAGATAGCAACCAGAACAAGGCACGCAGATCTCTCAAACGACGGATAATTAAGAGCATAAAGAATGATAGAGAACGCTGGTGGGTTGCGAAGGTCCTGCAGATGGACAAGGCTTCCACTATAGGTAATAGCCCTTCCCTTTCTCAGCTGATTCCACCGACCGGCCAAAATAAGACAAGTGTCATCGAAATAGTGTGCGAAAAAGCCAGAACAGCGATCCATTCGCAAAACCATCGTCTTGAGCAATGAGCTGAATTCTTTGAAGAACTATTCAGCTGGACCAATTCAGCACAGTCTGAAGAAGAACCCAAACGCCATAAAAATGGAACATCGGAACTAGCCCCTTCCCATCAACAGCAGAAAATGAGCGTGAAATGTCACTTCTCCA
Organism: Clonorchis sinensis; assembly: GCA_003604175.2. Classification (NCBI taxonomy): domain Eukaryota; kingdom Metazoa; phylum Platyhelminthes; class Trematoda; order Opisthorchiida; family Opisthorchiidae; genus Clonorchis; species Clonorchis sinensis. The sequence continues at coordinate 92,089,147 of CM030370.1, read as the reverse complement.
AAGGCGTTATATTTAACGCCGACCCAAAGCTGCCACTTTTACGTGGTAGTCGGACCCGAGTGCTGCAATAATCCCGCGGGCTACACTGATTGGAACTTCGTTTCACAAGGTGCAACCATGCCAGAAAGACGAAGAGCAGCAGGACCTCGTACTACGAATAATCGTAGTGTCCTCAGCGATTGAAGTGTGAAGGCAGTAGGGCGTTTTCCCCGGACGACCAGCATATCCATATTCATGGAAACAGCGATACTGCCTTCCTCCGAGGAAGGACAGGTTGGAAAGGGCCGGCCCCAAAAACCGCACACTCCGATTGCCCAGCGGTTGACCGTGACCGTCGGCACATTATTCATACGGTCGAACTACTTTTAAAACCAGAGTCCGGTGCTGCTCATAAGGCACCTGCTGTGCGCAACCGCATCAGGGGTGAGACAGCAATGCCGTACTTCCTGCGCCTTCGGTTTAGGCCAACCACCTGCAACCGAGCAGGTCGGTCTGTTGAGTCATCGGCTCCGGGCAGGGTCCTCAAAGAAAACCCTACTGTCTGCTGCCTCACGGTTCAGAATTTTGAGTCGGGGGCTAGGGGCAAGGTCCCCGAACAAAAGCCTACATCCTCCCACTGCCTTGTGGGTCAGACTTTTGCGTCAAAGGGTCAAGGTGGGGTACCTCGACTAAACTCTCCTTACTCGGCTTGGACAACCGGGAAGTATCATTCGCCCGCACAGTTCTGTATCCACCGATGTCCCTCCCTAACTTCTTCCCACTACACAAGCAAACGTTGCTGGGTCATTTGACTGTCAGTTATCTGACGGAAGGGCTTTATGCTCCCCACTGTCTATTAATAATAAACAAAATAACCTTTCTAAATCCACGAGGTCTTTTCTATGTAGAAGTTTTTAACGTCCGTACTCTATGTCAAAGTGGCAAACAGGTAATGCTATCTGTAGCCTTGTACTCCCTTAAAGTTGATGTATGCTGTGTCTCCGAAACACGCATACAAGAACCAAGCCTAGTTATGCATCTCAAAACGCCAAGGACGAACTCAAGTCTTTCACCTTTCTCCCTCCGTGTATCCGGTGATCCAGAAGTGATGACTTGTGGAATATGTGGCATGGGAGTTGCACTCAGCCTCAGAGCTGAGCGCGCTTTGGTGGGTTGGATCCCAGTGAACAGCGTCTAGGCTCCTCCAGTTATCCAGTTCAATCAAGCTCAACGCCTCGGCATAAAAAGCGGTGCCTGTTTGTAGTATCGAGTTATGCCCCAACGAACTGCAGTTCTGCTGAGAAGGGTGTTTTTAATCGAGAGTTATCCAGGCTCATTCGTTAAGCAAGAAGCTCTGACATGATACTCACGGGCGATATGAATGCTCAAGTCGGTCTTCGTTCTATTCGAAGTCAGTGCTCGTCGAACAGACATAGAAGAGCGACTCCTTCAGCTGTGTACTGATCGCCAATTGTTCCTGACCAGTACGAACTTTCAGCATAAGCGTTCGCATCGCGTAACCGGGCGGCCACCAACGGCAAAGCAACCGTGGACCCAGTTGGGTCACGTGGCCGTCAGCCACCTGTGGAGAGCTACAATTCAAGACTGCCGTTTTTCCTGGGGGCACACAACTTGATTCCGATCATGCCATGGTGCATGTGCGCCTGACTGTTCGTTTTCTCTCAGGCTCCTGCAAGTCAGCAAGCAGCACGCCAGTCCACCATCTCCGAAAAACTACCATAGCTCAACCGTATCTATCCGAGCTAGCCCAACAACTCTCCGCAGTAAACCAATACTGTACTGCAAGTGAGCATGTGGATGAAACGTTTCAAAATATGAAAGGAGCTGTGTTAGGGACGTTCAGCATTGTCTGTCTGAATTCTCCCATTCGACCGCAAGACCACTGGATGTCGTCGAGACCTATGATTGATGTCAGAAAATCCATACCAGCAGGTAAAGAGTACGACGGCGGGCGCAAATCCCTCAAACGCCAAATAGTGAAGAGGCTAAAGAAAGACAGAACTCTGGTGGACATCGAAATCTCGGGAGATGGAGAAAGCTTTTGCTACCGGAAACAGCCGTGCCCTGTACAAACTGATACGATCGACTGGAGAGCAGCGGTTGATTAGTTCACTCGCGAAATCGTTGACTGGAAAGATGGACCGAACACTTCGAAGAACAGTTTAGCTGGCCTCCTGCAACCCAGTTTGTGGAGATCGTGCGTACGGTTGAATGGAATGTAAACCTTAATCGCCCGTCGTAAGAATAAATAAAGTACGAAATATCCATACTGAAACGTGAGAAGGCGCCAGTACCGGACTGTCTGTATCCAGTCCTCTTCAACTAAGGCGGAGAATTTCTGGTGACCCATCTAACGAACCTTATTGGTGCTATATGGAACAAAGAGAAAGTGCCTGCAGAATGGGACATGTCGGCAGTTATTCCTATCTTCAAAAAAGGTACGCGGACGCTGTGTGAAAGCAACCATGGCATCAGCCTGGTAGCTGTGGCATCGAAGGTCCTCTCTGGTCTTATCCTCCGAAGGTTGACTGAACACAGGAAGAGGCAGATCCGCGGAAACCAAGCTGGGTTCCGTCCTGCAAGAGGATACATCAACCACATTTTAATCCTCCGACAGATTCTAGAGCAGTGACACTGCTTCCAGCAACCGACAGTGATCCTCTTCCTAGATTTGGAGGCTGCCTTTGACTCTATGGACCGTCGAGCACTATAGAAGTGTCCGTGGAGCAAAGATGTTCCCATAGATTCTTGACACTCCCTCAGACGCTATACGCCGACTTCCGCGTGTGAAGGTTTACGGGAAGCTCTCGCCTCAGTTCACCACATTAAGTGGTGTCAGACAAGGCTGTCCTTTTTCACCTTTCCTCTTCACCTTCGTCATTAATACGATTATGGAAGACTCACCATCAGCCTCTAATTCCTGTGGGGTCGAAGTTATCCCGTATCGACCGCTCACAGATATCGAGTACGCAGAAGATATAGCTCTTCTTGGATCTGATGCCGTGGTAATGCAAGCAATGTTAAATAATTCCGCCTCACGGCCTGGCATGCGCTCCACACCTGCAAATTTTAAAGCGATACTATAAGCATGAGGCTCGAACCCTAGCCTCATTCTAATAATTCCTGGTGTTCTGAATAATCCTTGTTTTCGTTTTCGCGCTGACTGGTTTGGTTTAGTCGTTCTTTTTCAAATTTAACTAAATGGGGAAGCCACTGGTTTCGAATGACATAGCTTAGGGGGACTGACTAGGATAACACATAAGTATGAGTCGCAGAGCTACCGGAATTTTGAGTTAGTGACTTTACAAAGAACAGAAAGTGCTATCCATTTTTATGGAAGCTGTTAAAGCTTGAGGTTACTAGTGCATTTTCACCACCAAATAAGGATTGATGACACGCCTTATTTGCCATCTACCCTGACGATACATCCCAGACCTCTTCCCCCGAAGTTGTCTTCTCATACAAGGAAGTGCTTACTGAATGTTCTCCGTTTTCGTGAGTTTCCATGAGTGACACTTTATTTCTGTGGCAGTCGATCTACTCGCCCAGCTGGGGAGACTACAATATATTGCGCCTGATAAACTGAAAAATTTCGAGCCACATACGTGTGTATTTCTTACATTCCACCTACCGAAAACGATGAAATAGTGTACCTCGATTTTTATTCATTTCGGTCGTAGATATTTTCTCTTAACTCTCCGCTCGCTTTTTCCTCTTACATTTATCCTACCTCGTCCCAATTTGTTTCTCCCAGTTTCTTCTATCAAAGTGGGGCAACATATTGAACTCCCGATCTAAAGAAGAAAAGCTCTCGTATCTTGGAAAAATTAGCAGCGCTACCTATACACAAACTGTGGATTATATCAAGCCACTCCTTCGTGCTCTGCAGCACAGGGTATGTTTATCAGTTCCTATTTCGTGTTTGTTTCCTTGCTTAGACGTGATTGCAGCTCCGGAGATACTCAGCACCCTGATATAGCGGTCCGTTTCAAAGTTATCTGGTGTTCACCCGCTTGGACCTCTTAGGAGGCAATCCGTATTCAATGTGACCTTATCTAATCCACTGAGTCGCACCTAAATGAACAGTCTGCATATCACATGTAAATTACCCATCAAACAAATACCACAGCCTGACTACAGATAGTTCGTTCGGTCGTGGTACCTGTTCTGTGCTTGGCTATCGATTCTGGAACAGTTACTCCACCCGAAGAGTTGCATACTGTGCCGTTCTAACTGCATTATTTTTAATGGCAATTCAGGTAGCAATAACCAGTCCGTGCTTAGTGCTTAAACATTTTAATAAATCCGAATTCCCTTTTTCTAGTAGGAGAATAAGGACAAACAACAGTGCGTATCAAACCTTTCTGTGTGAGCATGCTCCGCATCGGTTGAGAAAAAATACACGTCAATAGTGGAACACACTCCGTTCGCCTGTCATACGTCATCCAGTGATTACAACTCTCAAAAAGGACTCAGCAACAGCCTTTGTTTCAGCTTGAGCTGTAATTTGGTGATATTTAGGTGATTCACTAATAACTTCACTCCACTGCGGATTCTGTACATAGAGCCACCCGTTCGGCAACAGTACCATGGTGTTTAGACACACTGGTCATTATCAGTATCAACTCAGACTGGAATCGATGAGACTGTGAGCATCTTGATGCTTTGGACTTCGTGGCAGTTATAACCCAATAATTTGGGAGTAAATTTACATCATTGCTCTTTGACAGTGACGGATCTTTCTTATTTCGTCTAAAGCAGTCAGTCGAGGTGATGGTTATTTTAATGCCGAGTGAAGCGAAGTGGCTGAGATAGTCGCCGATTGTCCATACCTACATAGTGGTAGTCTCAATGTTAGGAACGGATCCGCCCTACGTACCTTTTGGTCAGCAGCAAAATACTCTTGAACTCGAACTAGCTTTGGTCACACCATTTCTTCGTTCATTTCGTTTTTCCTCCTTCAGTGTTGCCGTGACGATATTCTGGACTCTTTGGTGAAGATTATCACGCTCATGATGGATAGGAACTACCTGAAGGTAAGTTCGTGACAATTTCATGGACAAACTATTTTCCATTTTCCCTAAATTTATCATAGGTGCTGCGGTTTTGTATTACATTGGTGTCAGATTAATGTCCTTTGTTTTCGAATCTGTCGTGCGTGTTTCTGAAGGTAGCACTCATGTTTTTTTTATCGCATTAGGTGTTAGTTTGCAACCGGATAATCATCTAAGTAATTCATGGACTGCTTTCAGTTGTGATTCCCTTTTTGTGGATATAATACGGGGCCATGAACCGTTGTCCAACCGGAAGTGGACGCAGGTGAAACGGTCTGTGGGTCGAGGATGTTCTTTTGTTAGCAGATGCTCGATCGACTGCTGTAGCCATGCGCTTGAGATTGTTTCGGTTAGGTCGATTGATTCACCTTCTGCTGGCTTTTCACTATTTGAACCTCTTAATCTGATCGCAGTATGATCCGTAGCCGTCGCAGTTCTGCATTTGTTTATCTATGTACCGGTTCTTTCCGATGACCTATTCAACTGAACATATATCACATGCTGCTCGGGTCCACAGACGAATAGCACCAGGAAACACTGCGAAAAGGTGTGAAGCGGAGAGTGGAGGTGAAATGGGAGCAGCTAATGGCGTCTTGGTGAAAAGAGCCGACGGGGTAGAGGTATAAACTGAGTTGTTGAGTGTTGAGTCTGTTGAGAGTTAGGTAGTTAAGGTAGGGTCTGTGGTCTAAGGGCATCATCATGGTTCGGAGTTCGGATATTAAAAGGAACGATTTTGGAGAGTTAGTGATCGGAAAAAGTTCTGCCTCACGGGTGGCTGTGACGTTGTTTCGATCGATGAACTGATCTGCACCACAAAAGCGTTATTTTCATTTTAAGGGAAGGGTATGTATTGAACGAAAATCGCATGAGGGCAATGGAAAGCACAGAGAAAGAAATGAATGTAGGTGCAGACCTCACTCTCGAAGATGAAGCTGTGGTGTAAGAAGTACCCAAGAAAGAGGAGGGGTGTGTGCTTACCTTCATCGGGTATTTTTGTTTCACTGAGAAAAATAACAGATGGGATGAAACCTGAAAAGAAGTGGTGGACCACGGATGTTTTGGAACGAGGCTTTGAAGTTATGGAATAATCAGCATCCCAACTCAGATGCTCGATGTGACGAACCACACGAGGCTCCTGCAGATTGGGTGGTATTCCTCCCCGGAGAGCAGCGTCAGCCATCTGCCACCTATCATTCAATTACCTCGTCGCTTCTTTCTGCCCAACTTTTTATGCACATAGGAGTGGTTTGTGTGACAGTAACGAGGTCAATAATGTAGTTTATACCCTTAGCAGAGTTCCAAACGCCACCATACTTCATTGTTTTTTTTCAAAACCACTCCCAACTAACCTGGTTAGTGAGACCGTTTTTGCTCTGTCTTGTTGCTCACATTTTTTTCATCTAAAGGATTCTCCATTTTTTCACGTTCACATAACCGTGTTTCACTATCATGACAAACTAACAAACATTTTGATGGTGCTGCATTACGTTTGTCCTCTAACTTTATCTGAGAAATCTCCTGAATGCGACTTTAAAAACTTGTGTTGTAGCCCTATTCTAGCGTCCATTTAAAGTGAGAGGCTTGTCAAGGTAAGCTTGCGTTCCTCGTGACCTTAGCGAATTACCACTACCAAACCACGTGATGTCGACCTTCACTTACATTTTCTGGCAGCGTGGTAATAGTCTGAGAGAGGTAGGCAGTTATTTACGTAATGTATGAGTGGAAGCAGCTCACCAATCCAATAGATTTCACGGTTCCTGGCTTGCATCCTATGAACGCACGCGCCTCCGACTTTGGAAACTCTCAAGAGAAGACAATTTCGTCTGTAGAAAATTTCTTCCATCAATACTCCTGACAAAGGAGCATACCCCAAAACCGCTGGTTGACTGCCCGAGATGAATCACCACAATGAAAATGGTCCGCGTCGTTTATCTAGATTCATTGGTCTACTATCAAACATCAAACGTCTGGCCTCATAAGCAGTGATAACATAATATCTCACCATATGGACGGGAACTCCGTCACCGGACTTGATATGGGATGGCAATTTATTTAGATTGGGACGCGTACGAAACATTTCATCTGAGCATTATCGAAGTGGTAGTGCGGAGTGAAGCGGGAATTTTGGATAAAATAATACGCGGTATGTCGATAGATTGCGTTGGACTACATCTTCCTGATAGGATGTTTTGTTTTCTGGCTGCTATGGGAGCCGAGGTAGGTGACGCCAAAGTCACCCGTTCGTAGTCAGAGCCACGACAGCTGATGGTACCGGTTGGTCTTAATCAATTTTACCGTTGTATCTTGTCTGTGGTCAACTTTCTCGTGCTTTTTTGGGTTGGATGGCTCGATATGAATACAAAGGTTTGTGAAGGTCGCGTCTCCGCCCCTATAGTCTGCGTCGCTGGATCGATGTGGAGAGGCTTAGCACGTTATAACAGCGGTACCTGAACCACTATTGGATACTCTATCGTTCCAACGTACTTTTAGTATTCTCCCTAAGTGGAAAGACAATAAAAGCTGCGGAATTGGGTTGTAGTGATCGGAACTGAAAGCGGTGCTCTCTAGGGTAGGCCGATCAGCTTGTTGATACGGGTTCGTCGAGACTGCGAATTGTTGCCTTATCGGAAAGTGTCTCCATTCAATGTCTTGTCCCAGCCCGGTAGAGGACATCTATCGATTTCTGTAGGTGGTACGTTCAGGCCTTTCATAGTTTGTGATCATTTCATTGACCGAGCACCGCCCTTTCGTTTCCAGTTCATTTTCGGCCTCTCAGACAAGACCTGTTATCGCAGTGTTTGAAGCTCTCTTTCTGTGAAGGGACGAGTAACTGATTCTGCATCTACATGCACATCTACGAAGTGCCTTTAAAAGTCCGGAGTAAAGCATCCGCTATTAATCAGCCCATTTATTCCATCGTCAATCATGTAATCTCTTTATATTCTCATCAGTCTTCCCGTGATTTTTCTTCATATTTTACAGGCCAACGACGCCTATCTTGAATTGGCTATCGGCAATGCCCCGTGGCCACTCGGTGTTACGAACCACGGCATTCACTCGCGTACCGCACAAGAAAAGATCCACGCAAAGAACGTCGCTCACGTACTAAACGACGAAACCCAACGAAAATACATCCAGGCAATCAAGCGACTCATGACCCAATGCCAAAAGTTCTATCCATCGGACCCGTCAAAAAGTGTAAACTACATGGGCACCTGTTGACCCCGTGAACTGCGACTACTGCATTGTAAACTGGCTGTATATTATTCCTCTTCCAATATCTTAAACTCTGATTCACGTTTATTTGCTCGCTTGCACTGGCACTTTGTCAGGAGAAAGGCTGTCTTCCTTCACCACCATTATATTACTCTTGTATAAAAACCCGCTCTTTTGAGGTCTCACATAAGCGGAGGAGGCCTGTAGTTGCACATTCCTCTGTCAGTGCTTTCAGCCTACTGCTGTTAGTCGGAGTTTAGTCACAATACCAATCTGTGAATAGAACAGCTCAGAACCCATCTACCTTGTATACTACACCTATGGCTAAAATCCAGACGAAGCACCAGCCAGGTAGGAGAAGCAGCGTCTGTGCCCTCCACAGTTTCGGATTCTCATTTAACTACGATCAAAATCCGGACTGTTCACTTCCTGAGATTGTTATGGGAAACGGGCTGAGTCGAATCGTCTAGGTCTGTCACTGACGGCTCCAACCAGAAGCCTCGTGAAATGCTTCTAGGTTAGTCCCTCGGTCTGCTAGATTTGACCTCCGCATGGCAGGTTGTCCAGGTAGTACTCAGCAACAGGATTTCACAGGTTGTGGGTTACAAACTAACCACTGTGGGTGAGTAGTTTTCATACTGCTGATAAATTTTAAAAATATATCCGCCCTTGTGTTCTGCAATTCAATTCTGCCTGGCCAGGTTTAGAACAGCAATGCTGCATTGAATCAGCTAGCTTATTTTCTCAATGCTTACTGGTCTCTCAGTATTTTTCTGTGTATCCATTACTTACAGTTTGCTGAACAAGACCTTTCCTGATTGAGTCATTTCGAGTTTATCAAACATTACATACACTTCACTTCACGGGGTCCCAAAAAATTCCGCTGCCGATGAGGGATCATGATGAGAAATTTGATAATGGTCAGCTCATAAGGCTGTGGTGTAATCAAGTTTTTCGTCCGTGCTTAATGGGACTTAAAACGCGATTTCAGCTCTGAACCACCTGTCATCGCAGCTAGGGCATTGTCACTTTTAGCGATATAGAATCATGATTCACAATGGTAGCGAATTTTGTCGTTACGGGTTTAATGCCTGTCAGAATCGGCGATGTAAACGGTCTTGTGTTTTTAGTTGGATTTAGAATAGAACTTACTGGCTATCATAAATTGAGTGAGCACAAAAGAAAATCTGTCAAAACAGAAGTATATTTCGTCCAGCATTTCATGATACTGGTTTTTTCAGGGTTCACTACTTGGGACTTGGTTCTTCATTTTCATGGACAACGTTAAATTTCACGCATTGGTGATCTTTGAGATACAAATAAAGTGCTATTCTGCCGCAGTAGTCTTCACAGCAAAAATTTGTGCCCTTGATATGCTTGATGGACTACTCGAGCCATACACCGCACTTTGCACCTCTGCTTGATGACGGGCACCTTCTCGCAGATAACGTTCCTGGCGAACGCTGGCGGGCCGGCTGAAAGTGACTGCTTAGAAGAAGGTAAGAGTTGCGGAGGTTGACGTACCATTTATAATGAAAATGTTCATTTAATAAGGGTGAAGTTAAGGTGGCCGAAAGTCATTGTTAACTGGAGGACAGCAGCCCATTGCATAAGCCTAGCAAAAGCAAAATGGGGGATTCGCACACCTACTTGATTCTCTGCTCCTGTGGGGTGGGTCACCGTAATCCTTTCTCAAGCGAAAGTAATGCAGGTTATATTTTGGTGTGAATCCAGCCGCTTCACCATCAAATTAAATCCTTTTGTCAGTTTGGCGTTGAACTCTCAGGAACATCTCAACCTAGGTTTAACTACTATACTGTGACGTTGCGGATACTCGCGATGGCGTATAATGAACCTGTCTGCAACGACAGCTTTGGGAATCGGTGAAAAAGAGTAAATGCTGTTTGGTGGGTTTGCATCTGTGTGAGCCATCGCTTAGTCGTGAATTGTAATATATTTGGTATGAAATTTGTCTAGTTTCTCCAGTTTTGGAGGGCAAGGGGCGGCGTCAACTCGTCACGGAGGCGTGTCTGCAAAGCCAAACTGCGCACCATTTGCGAGCGCATTATTGTGACTAACTGCAACCCTAAACGAAGCGTTACTCATCAGTGCTGTATTGCGGTGTCACAGTGCAGTTATATCTACTGGGTTATGCACTCCTTGTGTAGTGATACCGAAGAGACTGGAAACTACACTTCGCAGACGTTCTCCCACTCAGCCATCCGAGCGCTAGATGTGTCCAGCAAGGACCGAGCATCTGTGTAACCAATCTGTACCCATAAATGACTTTAGCCCATTAACACTGGATACACCGGAACATAAGCCAACATATTTGTACCAAAGTGTTTTTTTGTTACCGCGGTATTCCCTGAAAAATAGATGAACTAACGGGGTGAAATGCGTTTGAAAGAGGACGATTTTTATACTAATGAATTGTACTGAGGGTGGTGAACAGCCACTTCCGGTTTTGTCCTTTTTCTGAGTTGATTTGATGAGTCTCTCCCCCCAGTTCCTATCAACCCTCTTTTATACTTGAGCACCAAACAAGGCGTATGTGCGACCGAACCAATCCGCAAAGTAAGATAGTTGTAAGATGATACTAAACTGGATATCTGGTTTGTGATATTCTTTAACTGAATGTCTCGCACAAAGGCCGCTCCAAGTTTTAGCCGAAACGATCTTCAAACTAAGGGAATATTTTCCATGGCGTGATGTTACTTATGAGATTAATGAAGAATTTTGGAAGGCCCGCTACCTGTTTTGTCTCCCATTTGAACAGTAGTATAAACAAAGGTCAGGCTGGCTGATTTACAGAAGTGTTTGGGCTCACCCTATTCTCTCTTTTGATAATCAATACTGGGTGTATTTCATCTTCAGTAATATTTGGCGGCATTCCAGATAGAGCAACACCATTGAGAACGGCTATATTTGCAGTGTGCTTCCGGTTTCAAAAATATGCATCCTTGGACATGAACCATAAAGTTAATTTGGCGTATTCACATACATTTCAAAACCAGTGACAGTCTGTGGCACATCTAAATAGCTTTATTTTATCATTAGTTCATGCATCGGTGAAAGTCAGTCGTGTTTAGTCAACTCCACTGTGACTCCGTAATGCAGGTCAAAAAAGTACAAAAGCACCCGATTTTCGGTTCATCATGTTCATTTTCTGTTCATTTGTTTGAATCCTCATTCCATTAGATTCCAGCGGAACGCTCCGTGTTAATTCGTTTAGACTTGGATGTTGTTAATTCCTAAATAAACTGAACTAGCTCCCAACAAATCGTCTTCTCCGCCCGCCCGGTCCAACTTCAGCCCGCTTTTTCGTGAGACAGAAGGATAGTGAAACTACAGCTGTTGGATAACTGAAATAAGCAATTATGCACGTGCAGAAGCAGGATATAGTCGGCTGCTCAAAACGAAATGGATAAGGGTATCAGAGGGTGTAAACTTGCTTATTTAACCCAAAATTCATGCCATCTTATGAAGCCTTTCCATTGTGGGTGAGTCCGACTTCAGTGTGAGGTCAAAGCAAATTGGCGTTCACACTGCCTCGGTTAATAAGCAGTGGTTTGTCTTATTTTTAGAGGTAGTCATTATAGAAACTTGTGGTGTCAGCCCTTGAGCACTATTGATCGCGAACTCGATTTGGTCAGCCATCTAGCTGTTCGGGAACAGTTTTTACGTTTTTAGACGCCAGACTGCTGTCTGTGGAAACCGCCCATTAGCAAACCCCCTTTTCTGGCATCTCGAGGTTTTCTGATGTTTGATGTTGATGAACAGCTGAGGAAGTAGCAATCCGACTTGCCCTTACCATAACCATCATCCTCCTAAAGGAAAAACGCATCGTATCATATCGTATCATATCAGGGAAGATATGAATCCATTAAGTTTTCTTTACGGATTACCCTTGCTGTTTCCTGAAACTCATTCACGATTACCAATTGAGTGGTTTGCTTATTGGTAGAAATGCCTTCGGGAGGTCGATACCTCGTGTAGCTATCCCAGGCAGGATAGAAGGCCACTTGTCGACCGGCTACCACCGCAATACGAATGAAAAAGGGATTACCATTGTTTAGGTATTTTGTTGAAGAGAAACTGTATCAGCTTCATACAGGCTCATCAAGGGATTGATGAATAGTTGCCAGGCCTACTCTGGCTATAGGGTACCAAGTTCCACTCGTGGTTATCAGGAAAGTCAGGCAGGTGTTCTGTGCAATGTAACTAACTCGTCTGTGTGTCCTGTCGCTCCATTCTGATCGACCGTTCTATACCCCCATCCAGGGATGCATGAACAGAACGTTTTCCAATCTATTCATTCTACCCAAATATCCATCTGACCGACTGAACAGAACAATATTAGAGGCTTCTCTGAATCTCCCTTCGTGGACAAACAAACCACACTGCTGGGATTTGACGGCTCCGTTAGAAGTGAGTTGATGTAGTATTAAAATAACGCCGGTATTCATCTAAAGGTTTTGTCAGGTCGACTTGGTACCCAGTGTGTGAACCACGCTATGGAGTGTAAGCTAGTATCATGATTACTCAAGGGTGTAGATGTGTCCGACTCATCTATTTTCGTTGCCGATGTGGATATCGTCATCATGAACTGAGACTTTACCTGTGATTCAGCAATAAGGGTAAACTGTACTATAGTCAACTGTAAATAACTGATCCCACTTGGCGAGTAGCAACACAACTCATTCAAATAGCTAAAACTACTTCATCCTCTGTAGCGTTGTTTTCATTGCAAGACAGTTCTGTAAATTTAAGACTATAATTATGGCCATGTGTTCTGTTATGTTCAGAAACATCGGTGTTCGTATACATCTGACGACATCAAAACCTTTCTTTAGAAACCGTTATTCAACAGATGATTCAATATTTTGTGTTTTCTCATGGTGAGTTGCTGTTTCATAAATTTGTTACACTGCTGCAGTCTCACTCGGAACCGAATGTTGATTTAGGATCTCTGGCAGTTGCTTCCAATGTGCATTGCTTCAAAGCCTGTGATTTAAAGTCCATTCGACTTTCCCCAAACTGTCAACAATTGGCACATCTTTGCAACCCATGTCATTGTCAGGCCAGTCCTATATTACGAGGTCGCTGGGCTAGTTTTGCTTTGTGATGCATTTTTGACAGCAGACAACTGATAATCAGTATTTAGCACTGCCTTTATGATGAGGCTAAATGAAGCCACCTCTACTACTGACAGCTCTCTAGGTTGTGAAAATTTCTGCGGGGAGCGTATGTCTGCTTGGCGTTTGGTAAACCTGAAACGTGCCGTTTTCAAATTGTCCTGACTTTGTAATAAGAACGGTAGTCACCAATATTCATATCCTTCACTGGTAGAATGCGTGCACATGAGATTCCTCACTGTTTAAGAAGGCAAATAGGGATAACTTAACTCCAAAACCTCATCTTCACGCACGACCGGTAGTCTGAAGGGTGAACGTGTGCTAATTTGACCGCGTGTTTGCACTGCAGCTTCCGCGAGAAGATAATTCCTCAGTCAGGTTCAGAATCTGAGGCGACTGCTCTGGAATGTAAACATGGAAAGTCGAGGGTAGCACTGCCTCTTGATTTTGTTGACTTAAATAAAGAGATTACCTACTTGAAGAATCGTGAGAGTCACTTAAGCAACCGTTAAACCACGTTTTGGAACATTCGAATTCGGAACCCGGGAAGGCTTTACCATACAAAAGTGTGTCATTGTCCGGAAAGGCTTATTCTGCGTCGGTGCCTTTCGGTGTTGGGGTAAAATTCGAAGAATTGTGTAACTAGGTTATTTCCGAAGTGCAGACATTTTTTTGAATTAGGTCACGACGTAGGCATCCGCAGCCGTACGGGCAGCGGCTGCCTTTCTTATGACATACAGGAAAAAGACTTATGGCCACAAGTGTGGTTTTGTAAAATACGCAATATAGACTCCAGACAAACTCAGTAGCTCGTCTCTGTGATTATTCCAATTCGTGCTGCTCCAGCGTCATCGACAGGCTCCAGACTGGGGCAGTATGGGGAACACAAGCCCGTCAAATGTTCAAATCCTCCCTCTGAAGAGACCCAGTTAGCCAATGGCAACGGCAGTGGCTCTTGAAGAATAGCCAAGAACCCAAGTCCGAGATCCCCTTCTTCAACTAAACTTTGTGCGGCGAAATACACTCATTTGCAATCCAAATTGGTCTTGCGGGAGACTCACCTGGAACCCAGCTGAATCTATCGTTGATGATGTTTTTAAGTGGATTTCGTCTCCGGGCTTGTGGGGGAGCGAGATGGCTCAGTGAATAGATGGCGAATTTACTGACCGGAAGGTCGGTGGTTGGAATTTGACTTCTGCACCTTGCCCTCTATCTAGGCTTGGGCAACCTGGCAATATCTCAGCCCTCGTGCTTCCTCCGGGTGGCATGACAGCTAGGATATTACAGCCGAACGATCATTATTATTTATCATTGCAGGGGTGAGGGGCGTAACGAGAGCAGAGCACACTATCCAACATTAAAGCTAGTTGATTCTTGGCTGATATAAGCAGTCCAAATCCACTTATACAATGCTCCTATAATTCGCTATGAATTACTCGTCAGATTTGACGTATTCAGCGAATATGAAGGCAGTGGTTTGTGTATTCCTTGGCAGATTGTTGATGAAAACCAGAAAAAGTTGAGGTCCTTTAACTGAACCTTGTGGAAATGTACAGTTGTCTGAAAATGGACCGGAGAGGACACGGTTTACACGGACGACCAGCTTTCGATGTTGGATGTGACCTTGTATCGTATAAAAAAAGGATGGATTCGTCTCCCACTAGTGTAAATCTTAC
Organism: Clonorchis sinensis; assembly: GCA_003604175.2. Classification (NCBI taxonomy): domain Eukaryota; kingdom Metazoa; phylum Platyhelminthes; class Trematoda; order Opisthorchiida; family Opisthorchiidae; genus Clonorchis; species Clonorchis sinensis. The sequence goes on along the minus strand of CM030370.1, from coordinate 92,074,063 downwards.
AGCAGTACTCTATGGCCAGCTCTATCGAGAGAATGAGAGAAGTACAAGTAAATGAGGTCTAGAACCGCCATATATTGTCTGCATTCACGAGTCCTCAAAATCCTCAGGTTGGCTGTTCATGAAGAAGGCTGTTACAATGGTCATATCATGTGATCCGGCTTGCAGTGCTGAGTTGGTCAATTACTATAGGTTCCACGATATTCGAAAGACCTTAAAGAAGAGTTACTGGCCTGTAATCCGCCGGCTTAGAGCGAATCCATCCTTTGAATATTGGTGTGATTATCGGTAATTTTGCTAGATGATGAGTATTGTCTATCCCGGGAGGGTTGCAATTTCTGAAGCTTACTGGCTTTACTCGTATTTTTCTGGATTGAAGATTATATTCATTAGATTCGAATCTTTTGTTGGGCACAGCCTTGTGAAAGAAAGCTTCCTAATGATTGCTGAGGACATTCTCATATTCCGATGAAGTCCACACCATATATGTGTCTGTTATCAGCGAAGGCATTCTGTATTTCACTATCATTTAGGCAATGCTACATTCCTACAACTGTTTAGGAATCGTCGTAAATTTGGGTGCAACTGTCCAGTGATAAGTCAGTTTGCCAGTTCTGTTGAAGTCGTGCAGTAATTTTTATAGTGCTACGTAATCCCTTCCCGAAGATTCACTCGGGTTAGTCTGAGAACAGCGCGGTTTTCTCACGAGTGAATCATAAGAATGCATTAGACACAAACATTTTATTTTCTCGTAAACAACCCGTATATTCTCCGACGTCATTTTTCACTTTGGATCCAACTCTTCGCCGAATTTCATATGTCATAGTTTTTGTCACAGGTTCAAGTGTAACAGTGTATACTACGGATAAAGCAAGGAAATAGCCCGTTGTCCAGTGTCCAGGCCCCACCACAGTATCTGGCGGAAGGTGAAGGCTACCATCAATATTATGAGACCGCTTCGTGGTGTTCGTTTATTATTGTTTAATACTAAAAAAACGTCCAGAGAAGCTCAAGAGGACGCTTGAGAATGCTCACTTATCAGAAACTGTATAGAGGAAATGTTTATTTTGGTGTCTTAATGGCTTACAACTGCTTAGCTCGATAAACAACTTTCAGCGAATGGCTTTCTTCCTTTTAGTTAGTGACGTGACCAGGATATGGATGAGAATCCCGTAGTCACATCTTTTTAAGGATGAGAATGCGCGGACTTTCCTAGAAATTCCGAGGATACTGTGGAGTTGGCTGAACTGGAGACCGACCAAGATCATTCGATGTCAATGCAGGCCCTCCTAAAAGGCCAGACGAAGGCGGCTCTGGATGTGGCCAGAAGAGGCCCGGGGTGATGAAATGGGCCGACGCGTGAGAAGCCCTTGCAGCGGAGTTCGATACACCGGCTGACCGCCAGGTAATCATGAGACGGTTTAAGTCGTCCAGCATAGAACCAGGGTGTGGTGCGACGGTGTTGTTCTCCAGTCTGCAGCAGTAGCTGGATCGTGCCTTTCCGGGACTGGATGGAGTGTAACGAAAGCGGTTGCTGTCTGACCAGTTCGTCGAAGTTTCGCGGCCAGTGCTTTGGGTCAACTTGCAGTTGGCGACCTGAACTTGGAGGAGCTAGTGTATCTGGCACGAGGATTAGCCGAGGTGCAACTGGCGACGTTGCAGTCGCAGGAGGAGAGTAAGGATTCACCAGTAGATGACCTGCAGACCAAAGCGGAAGGAACAAACAGCTTGCCGCCATTAAGACAAAATCAGGAAGGCACGTTCGGGAAAGCCTATACCACAACATTGGCATGCCTGGCCACTTAAGAATCATTGTAATCGAACCCGGCCATCTGCCAGTAATAAGTCGTTGACTTGCTCTTCCTTTGTCGGGTGAGTTGCGATTGGTGCTGTAACACGGGCTACGAAAGAGGCTGTGATTTATTTAGATGTGCAAAGGGAGCCGTGCCCAATTGATAAAGGGGAAGGAGTGTCAGTGAGGCAGAGAGGGGACGAAGCTAAATGCAAATCGTGTGCATTAGTCCCGAGGGCTGTGGATGGATGCCGACTGAAAATTGACGAATTCTCAGTGCACCCAATGCGCCTGGACAACCGGCCGGTTCAGCACGAGTGTCTGATAAGCCAAAAACGTAGGCGGACAAATGAAGCCTAGACACAGCTCTTTTGAAGTTCGGTGACATAGGTCGGGCATGAAGTGGGTCGCGGAGAGATTAATTCACTGCCGGAAAAGCTGGCAAAGATCTAGAACTGTGCAGTCCCTTATTCAAAGTGGTCCTTGAGGGTGTTTTTCGGTTAAGCGGCACACTGCAGTCGGTTTGTCCCGGATGTTAACTGGGTTGTTCTACGATTGTTGTTGTTCTACCTTCGAACTTGCCAACGAGTGGATAGTGGACCAGCGACCGAACCTCAAAATACCCGGTGTCGGGGGGATGATTATTGCCGCAACGGAGGCTACTGACCGCGGTATCGGCGCAATCCCAATGGAGCAGAATGGGCTCATAGAATATACTCGTCTTATCCTGACTACCGCTGAGCAGAAGTACTCAAATATTGAGAAAGAATGTGCAGAGATCGTCTGGGCTCTGGGTAAGTGGGGGAAAAGTTTCATGTTGAGGGCGACCACAGACTTCTTTACCTGAGCAGGACAACCAAAGAGGTCTACGCGGAAAGCCCTCCTGCTGGGAACCCTCATGATCCAACACGTACTAAGGAAAAGGAATCACTTGGCTGATTGGCTGTCAAGACCGGAAGTTGAAGATAAGGCCCCAAGGACCATGACCGACGCCAATAGGCTCGTCGTCCAACCGGGTCCCGAAAGGCTGGTGTAAATGTAGCAGCGGGATCCTGCACTGCGGAAGGTTGCAGCCGCCCTGTTGAACCAAGGGCTAAATTAGAACGGAAGGGAGACAGAGTACTGGAGAATTTCCAGGAGCACTTCGATAGGCTGAGTCTGACTGAGGCTGACCTATTATCCTGGGACTACAACGATTCTAACGCCGTACTATCTTTGATACCTCGCATCTTGATACGGAATTTGAGCGTCGAATGTGGAACAAAACAGGGCGAACCTCACTGCAGGGCGTACTCGAACACCAAATGTGGTTTTCATCCCTCGTGCATGCTACCAGATCTGCAATGTGGAAAACCACCGAGCAGTCATAATTCCGGCTTGTGCATTAATAAGTACTCCAGCTACCAGATCTTTTTCCCGGCCGGGGAGGAAGCCGGGCCGCATCTGCACGAATTCTGGATAGGAGGTATTTGCTTACTTTCCTTGAGGACAAGCCTGTAGATCCTCAGCAGACAGAGAGCAAGGTTCGTTGTTACGACAGCACGTGTGATACGATTCACCATCATCACCACCATCGTCATCATCAACGACATCATAACATCAGTGTACAACACTGATGCGGCACTTCCGTTCAGCCATGATTTATTTTAACTCCTCATCATCGTAGAAAGCAGTACATCAATGTTCATCACTAATTTTTTTGCCGCTGTACAGTCACTATTTATGGTTGAGGAAGAGAACAACTGTGCATCATCATCATCGATAGCATGACATCAGTGTTCAACACCGATGCTTCGCTGCCGAACAAACAAAATTTAATTCAAAGCCTTATTGTGAAGAAAAGAATAAAGGTCGACGAGGTAAAGGAGTGAGTGCTAGTTTGCTACAACCATTCCGAGGTGCCTACATATCCAGACACGCATTCAGGTAATCTGGATAGAAACTGAAAACAAGATCGCCATTGACATCTTGTGTCTCCAACCAGGTGCAGTATGAATCACGTTGTCCCCGTCCTGGGTGAGGAGTAGCACAATAGCACCCATGATATGCGAAGCATGCTCTCTTGCGCATTCATATCTCCGGCAACCACTACGATATCTGAGCTTCTAGCTCGCCGCAACAGAGCATTCAGGGCGTCGTAAAACTTGTCTTTGACAGCGTCGGAGCTACAGTCAGTTGGGGCGTAAGTGGATACGACAAACAGACAGCGATAAGCTTCCCGCTTGTGAGACTCCTTCACAGACGTTGCCGGACGAACTGCACAGAGGCGACTATCAACAGGTATCCAGTCAAGCACGGATACTTCCGCCCGATGGCTTAGGATGATACCAACGCTTTCACATCCCGCTGCCGCAGCTTCTGGATCACCAGAAATGCGCAGCCGGAAACGAGTGTAGACTGATGGGGCGATTAGCTCAATCACTGTGCTTGCATCTTGAATTCTTGCTTCTGAGACACAGCACACATCAGTGCCAAGCGAGTCCAGTGTGAGCGCGAGAGCAGCTTGTTGTCCTGCTTGCTTTAGAGTGTGGACATTGAAGGCGGCCAGATAGACTGGGTGTCGATGCTTGAAGATTGATTTGGAGATACGTGAGGATGTCCGCGCCATGTGACGAGCGGTCGTTGCGCGGAAAACCGACGCATGACGAACGGAGTCATCAGTCCTAAGTGCTGGGCCTGCAAGAGGAGACTCATTAATGGGGTGGGGAGAGGGTGAAGAAAAAGCATGTGAAAGAGAAAGCAGGGAGGAGGATGGGCGGGGACATTGTCAGGGTGCCCACACCTAGACAGGTGGATGATTAGCGTCCTCAATCAATGCGTTTGACTCAAACGTCTAACTTCATGGGCTTGGCGGGAATTACAAATGCATTACCACTTTTACCAAACAAGTGGCCGCTCACTAGAAGCACACCCAAATTATTTTCGCTGGAACTATAGGGTTTTCGAGGTTGCGACTTTTACGGGGAGTTAGTATAATCGATTTACACTTGTAGGTGCTATGTTGCTCATAGCATTTTGTTTAAGTGAGCGAAATTTCTTCGCTACGGACCATCACCGATTCGCATTTTGCTACCGGTTTACGAGAGATAAAACACGAAATCGCACTTTACCATATTTTGGCGTTATTTAAGAATAAAATAACATCTACAGAATATCCATGCAAATTCCACCCAGGAAAATCGGTCATCAACGTTTGTTTGCTTTATACTCCCAGATTTAACGGACGAGATAATTTTGTTCAGCGAACTTCATCACAACACTTTCTTATGGAGCTCAGCTCCCATTAGGTATAACATTGTCAAAAAACAGCAGAAATTGTGCAATGGAGATGCGAGGGCCATCTCTGTGGATGATTGCTTTTTCCAGCTATGCATAACTAGCCCGTGGATAATACAGCGTCAGGAGGTAACCTTCGGTAAATTACCAACACAATGGTATCATTTCTATTAGGAATATTTCTCCCCATAGGTGGAATACGTCATAAAGCGGTCATCATGATAACGATAATCGTTGTCACTCACCTCGACTACTTGTCGTCACTGCAGCATGCTAGCCCCGTGTCAATGTGCGGCGCTGATTATGAGGCCCCACCCATCCAACGGCGAATGACGACCAGTCATACTCATAACTGTATTCAATATCGCCTCCTTCGCTACGTATCGTAACTGCTAGGCCCGTGTCCATGTGTGAAGCTGATTATGAGGCCTCACCTATACACGGCGACCTAATTTAATGGCCAATGACGGTCTTTCATAATCATAACTGTACGCGTTTTCAATCATCTCGAATACTTGTTGTAACTGCTAGGCCCACTTCTATGTGCGACGCTGCTTATGAGGCCTCACCTATGTACAATAACCTAATCCAATGACCAACGACTGTCTCTCACGCACATCCCTGTTACCTATAGTAAACACCAGGCCAGAATCTATGTGGGCCGTTGAAAATAAGGCCTCAACTATGCGTGGTATCCTAATCTAACGCCCAACGTGGGTCTGTCATACTCATAACTGCAGTCGATATCGCCTACCTTGGCTACTTATGGCAATTGCTAGGCCTGTGTCTATGCGCAACGCCGAATATGAGGCCTCAACTAGGCTCAACAGCCTAACCCGATGGCCAACCACGGCCCGTCACGCTTATAACCGTACTCGACGTCGCCTACCGTGGCTACTTATAGTAACTGAAGGGCCCGTACACATCCTCGTAACTGACTAGTGCCCAAATATACATAATAGACCAATCCAACGACCAACGGCGGTCCTTCATATCTACATGTCATCCGTTTGCCAACCCCATGCCTAAAAATACACAACCACCTTTAAAAATTCATGTTTCTATTTATTGGTTGTATCGGCACAAACGTAATATGTGGTCAATCCAGTTCTCAGTTTCAGGAAGCCGCTTTTACTCGACAGGATTTCTGAAAGGAAAATGTATAATCAATTACGACTCGTACACACTCCGTACACATCCTTTAAAACATACAATTAAACAAAGTTGTAGTGGCCAACTCATTTACTAACTCCATTCCAAATGGGTGTCCACGCTGAAGCTGCAGTCTTACTGTTATAAGGGTAAACCCACTACTTGCTCAATTAGTCTCGTGTGTACATCGATTATTCAATAGCGGTATTCAGCAACCGTATGCATTATTGAGCACAGCGAAGTTAAAGCTAAAAAGTGTGTATATGTATCAGCCGTAGACCAAGTGGTATAGACTTGAGCCCTGGGATCCAAGGAACACGTGCGTCATCATACGTGCACCCATGGATGCTGGGGGTAACGAAGACGTATTGAGCGGGCGGGTACTTGGTGTCAAGTCTACTCAATACCCGGCAATACCCGGTTTGGAAACCCAGTTTGCTATTATCCACCCCACCTGGTCAGTGATTTACATCCCCAGAGATCCCCAAACGGACCAGAAAAATACCTGCGATCTTACATTGGCTTCGTCCTACCTCTGCAAATTCCTTTGGCCAACTCAAAAACCCGCTGCTCACAGAATTGCACATCCCAGCCCAATCATCTCAAACATGACGTCCGTTACGGGGCTGTCCAGAAACCGAAGTACGGCAGTGCAATGATGGCACAGCACTGGCATACCCAGTTTGATAGCACACCCGCAACTAATCCCTTCCTACTCTCGACTGTACCCTTTCGCCCACTCGGTCCATTACCTGCAACTACGAACAAACTCATGCTTAATTCTGAATGTAATCTTATGATCATGCCTGCCCGATCATGCTACCCACCAGTTGTGAACGAACATTATTACTACCTTACACTTTGTGAGTGCAGGGTGCATACCAAAGGACGGTCAGTTCACTCAAAAACAACTGCACCTTTTCCTCCTCTTTGAAGATGAGAACGACGTCTGCATGCTCCATATCGACAAGGCTTTCCTCAGCTATTTGAAAGCCGGGGTCCAGAAGACGTTAGTTAGTCAGGAACTGTGACCACTTTGGCCGCTTGTTATTTCGGGCCGCAGTCTAACTCACATCATGGTACCTTCTAGAAGTCTTTCTGAGACGTTTCCTATTTTGTGTGCCGGATATAGACACGGCAGTCTCATTGCATTGTCTGAATTACAGCAATGAAACACCGTGCGCCCTCAATGGACCCAAGAATACTCTTAATGCATGCCGGTCTCAATTTGTGACAATTCCCTGGCGAATCGTAACTACAATAACAACCCTAAACGACTCACCCAAGAGGTTCATGTACGGGGCTGTCCACGGACCCAAGTACGGCGTTGCGATGACGGTACCGCGACTACCATACCCAGTCTGATGGACTGCCCGTAGTTCAGCATATCCACAATATTTACCGGATGAGGGTGTTAAAGGCACCAACAAGACCGCCCCAATCCGTTAGTTTGTGCCAGGACTTGAAAGCACTGGCCAACTTATTGTGCTGTCTGCTTGTTCTGCCCATAAACACACTAATTCTACCAATATCACTATCGACGGTTCGGTATAGCCTTGCGCCTGATATAGCATGTACTGACCATAAAAAAACAAAAAAACTTACTAGCTGTGACGAATTCCTTGACTTGGTTTTGCAGGACACCTGCCACAACGATAGGAGACTTTTTCATACACAGATCGTTAAAAGCTGCTCAGTTTTGAGTTTGCGGCGACACAGAGGGCGAAATTATTGTCCTTGTCGTTTCGAGATTATTTCCAAACGCAATGCAAAATAAAACACGTGAAGAAACCGGCCCTTCCGGAAATTTCTCACCGTACATCACGCGAAGCCGTTGGCAGCCATTAAAATATAAATTCCACGCCCATGGTGGACTTGGAGTACGTTTAAACAACTTTCAACAAAACTGCGCCCGCATGGAAAGATCCTAAGGGACCGAATAAATGCCATCAAATGCTGAAAGTTTGTGTTAAAGTTTTCCTCCTCCGAACTATGGTATCAGAGAAATTTTGGGTGTGCATCTAAGGCTCGGCAAACAAGTGCCGCTCTGTAGAAGCACCGTAGTTATTTTCGCCGAAACTATGCGGTTTTTGCATTTGCGAATTTTACGGGGAGTCAGTCTGATTAGTTTGCACCTTTCGGTGACATGTCGCTCATAGGATTTTGTTTAATTAGACAAAATTTCAAGGTCACAATTCATCACTGATTCGCAGTTTCTTACCAGTTTACGAGAGACAAATCACGAAATCGCACTTTAGTATATTTCGACGTTCTTCTGTAATCTTTTGAGAATGAGATAATATCCTCAGAATACGCAATGTAAATACCATCCAGGAGAAGCGGTTAGTGACGTTTGCTTGCTTTGTGCTCATCAGATTTATCTAACGAGATGAGCTCGTTCAGCGAACTTGGGCACAACGCATTTTCCATAGAACTCGCCTTCCATTAGGTATAATAGTGCTAGACAGCTGCATTAATTGTGCGATGGCGAGGCAAGAGCCATTTCTTTGGATGATCCTCTTTCCCAGGAAGGCGCAATTATCCTGTGGCTGATAGTGTCAGGAGATAACTCCAGGTAGGCTAAAAACACAACGATACCACCCCCATTAGGATACGTCATGGAGCGCAAATGTTGTTAAGGCAACTAATGGCATCCATTGCCGATCATCCCGATAACGGTAGCCGTTATAACTCATCTCGACTACGTATAGCAACTGCTAGGTCCGTGGCTATCTGCCACGCTGAGTATGAGGTTCCAGTTGCGCACGGTAACCTTATCCAATGTCCAACGACACCCATTCATACCCCAAACTGTACGCGTTGTCAATTACCTCGACTACTTTCCGTAACCGCTAGGTCCGTGTCTATCTGCGACGTTGATTATGATATTCCGGCTATGCACGGTAACTTAATTCAACGACCGACGGCAGCCTTCATGCTCATAATTTTACTTGCTGCCATCCACCTCGACCACTTATAGTAACTACCGGGTCCGTACCCATGCACGCGGGTGATCAAAAGGCCCTAACTATGCATTATAGCCGAATCCAACACCCAACGACGGACCTTTATATCACCACTTGTCGTCCGTCTGCCAAGCCAACGCCTGGAAACACAACCGGCCTTGGTGAACTATGCTTCTTTGTATTGGTTGCATCGGTACAAACGTAAAGTGTAGTCAATCCAGTTATCGGTTTTAGCAAGCCAATTTCACTCGACACGGTTTCTGAAAATAGAAATGTATGATCAGTTATAACTCATGTACATATTACACAATACCATTGAAGACACAATTAAAGTGTAGTGGCTAACTCATCAAGCATTTAATAAATCCCGTTGTCCACAATTCTCAGTTGGTGTCCACGCTGGAGCTAGACTCTTACGGCCATAAATGTAAGCATACTACTTGCTCAATTAGTCACATTGGCGATACGGAGGGAGCCTTGCGATAGCGGGATTCCGCAACCACATGCATTATTTGATGCAGAGAATTTAAGGCTTAAGAGGGGTGTATACCATTTAGTCGTAAGACCAAGTGGTATAGACTGAGCTCTAGGATCCAAGGGACATAGACCTACACCCATGGATGCAGCCGCGGCGGAAAGCTAGTGAATGAGCGGGACCTCCGTGTCAAATATGCCCACTAAATTCTAACGTCACATCACTTCTGTTCCCCGATACCGATATCACGTAGCTTAGTGAAATCGAAAGACCCGTCGTCTTCACCATGTAACCGTCCCACACTCAATCGCCGTAGCAATTTCAACAACTAACGGCTCCATTATGATAAACCGATCAGCTAACGTGCTTGCATTTGCATACCAACATTGACTCGGATGCAAAACGTTTTGAAAGGCCTCTCCGTTTTCCTTTGGGCTCTAACGGCGCGATTAAGGTCGGGTCCATCATGATCACTTATGCCCACGCTCGTTCGTATCAATTTGAATATCGATTACAGTTTCTGAGATCGGACAGTGTCGCCTAACTGCAGTAGTTAGAAATTGTGACCACTTTTGGCTGCCTGCTAGTTCCGGCCATAGTATAACTCATACCATAGTGCTCTCCAGCAGATATTTTGACACTTTTCTACTCTGGGTCCCCAATGTTGACACGGCTGTCTTATTGCCTTGTATGGATGAGAGCAATAAACCACCATGCACCCTCGATGGATCCAAGACTAAAATTGATCCATGGTGGTCCTAGTTTTTCATGATTCCCTGAGCAATCCTAACTACCATGAAAACCCCAACTAACTCTCGATGTACATTTAAGGGGCTGTCCATGAACACAAGTACGATGACGGTACCGCGATTTCCATATTCAGTAAGATAGCTTGTCATAGTTTGTGTCCCTAATATTTCCCGATCGAATGTTACGCGCATCCATAAGACCTTGCGAAACCGTCGAATTTGTGCCAGAAGGTAGAAGCGCAAACCACTCTACTGCGCTGTCTGCTAGTTCTGCCCATAAGCCCAGCAATTGTTCCAACGGCAGTATTAAGGTGTCAGTATAACGGTGAAGACAAAAAACTTGCAGCGCACCTGATATATAGCCATAAAAAACAAAAGCGTGCCAGCTGTGGCGAATTTCCTGGCTTGGTTGGGCAGGGCGCCTACCGCAAACACGAAAAATGTTTTCCTTTACAGGTCGCAAATTGCTACTTCATTTTGAAGTCACGCCGACATTGATGACATATTGTTCATTCAGTCTTGAGCTTATTTCCCGATCTAATACAGAAGAAAACACGTGAGGAAACCGGCTCTTCCACAAATGTGCCACTGTCCTCAGGCAGACATCACGCGAAGCCACTGGCAGTCAATAAAATAAGAAGTCCGCGCCCAATGTTGGGTCTCGAGTCCATTTAAACAACTTTAAAACAAACTGCGTTCGCATGGGTAGATCTTAAAGGATTGAGTAAATACCATCAAATGCTCAAGCTTTATGTTACAATTTCTTTCCCCCGAACTATGTTTTCAGAGATATTTTGGGTGTGCCTCTAAGGCTCGCCGCCACACGTCGCCACATGTTCCAACCTCCAGTCTGGAGGGACAGGAGACTCTGGTTGACATAACTCTAACCATTGACCAACCTGGTATGAGTGAATGTACGTGTGTCACAGGGGCATTCTGCAGCGTAGCTCAACGAGTCACTGCAGTGCACAAACCGTTGCAAGGTCCAGTCTCTTCGCGACGGGTGATAAGATTAGGAAGCCCTTAAATTCCTGATGTCAGTGGGACAGTTCGGCAGATCACGTTGATGCCTTAAATGCATCTCTTGTTCTCATACGACCCGCTTGAAGTACAAAAACACCCATAATATGATACAATGGAGAACGCAAGAGCTATGCACTAGCTTTTTAAATTGACCATTGGCGCTCTGCACACCGTCGTTGGTCATACTGCCGAAGGGAACTATTCAAGATTGTGCTTAAGCTGTTCACTTGCAGTTGGTATACAACTAGTAGACCGGGAGTTATGAAACGTTTCATGAGTCCATGTGGCGTATGTTAATGCGTTACTAGGGAGAAAACCTACTGGTTGACATTGTTCAGATGGCCTTAAGATGGAATTTGTGTCACCTGTGTATATAAACAAAACACGTAGAAGTTATAATTAGCCGATTTGTGAAAACTTCACGAATACGAAAAAAGCACACACTAACGCCACAACCCGCATACGAGGCAGTTCACACTTCTTACTGTTAACCAATTACTTCACTGAGTGAACTAAACAGGCAATGCAAAGGAGCAAGCTTCTTGATTTCTCTAAAGTCTCACATGACCAGACGCATTGTGCCCATGCATACTGTTATAAAAAAACGTATTGAGCTTGCTTTATAGACCATGCGTTAGTTGGTAAACAGGACTTATTCAAATCGATTAGTTGTTAATTCCGTCGGAATCCAATTTTTAAAACGTTTGGAAAATGCAACTTGCTGTGCTTAGTGAAATATATGTAATTGTAAAGCCTCCTTATAGGCTGTAAGACTAGCGCCCGCCCGGAGTTGCGAAGCTTCGCCAGACCGATGACAAGATCTGCCAAAATGAAACCCAACTCTCAGCCATTCACTTAAAGGAACCGGTAGAAACTTCCGGTGGTTGTTATCGACGTCCTGGGGGGTTAAGGACCTCGCCGAATCCTTCGGCGGCAAACCACCGCACTTCGCCCAGCAATGTGCCAAATTTCAGCAGGGACCTGCAGGTGCCCATCTGCTCTCCGTTTGGTCGTCGGTTTACAGGCAGTCGTTGGCAAAAACTAATGACCTTATAATTACATCCAAGGTAGTCATGGGTGTCACCAGATGGTTTCCGTGTCTCCTTATATAAAACCAGCACGGGCGACTGGTGCTCTGCCCACAATTTTTCACAAGCAAATAAGCTTAACTTACGAGCTGCTTTTACTTCTTGATATTCACCTGGTTTCGGATGTCGCCTACTGTAATTTTGGTACACACGCTCGGGAGGCAAAACAGCTTTGTTGCCCATCTTGCCCAGGCGAGTGTAACTCCAAGATTAACCTTGCGCCATTAATTAGGAAAAAAGATCATTTCAAAACACTTTTAACAAAATTCTAGCATATTACGTTGTTTCTTGGTCCGTAAAGTACTACATATTAAGGCGGAAGTTATCCTTCTCCAAACAAAGCTTTCGATGAGAGTTTCACATGCCAACTAGAGGCAACATAACCCGTTTTGTGGGAAACATCCGGCGAGTTGGCATCATCTTGTTTTAATTTGTCAAGCTGTATAAAAACTACCCACCGAATGTTTGCGCTCATTTCATTTTTGCATTTATATTTAGTGGACGCAATTATTGTTTCACATTCCAAGATGTCTTATTAGAGTCCTTGAACTTATTCGTGTTTCTAGACAGTTGAAGATGAGCATTGCCATCATAAAAACCCTTCAGAGTATCTTTTTTTTGAGACGTATTTGGAGTTCATGTAATTCTTACAGAAACTTAAGTTCCCGTAGGTTTTGAGTGAAAAATATAACCTTGTATTGGTTCGTTTGCCCTGCAAAAGTACTTTTAAGTTTTTTACAGTTTCCCTCTGCGTACGCCTAATGCAAAGCGTTTTCTCCACACCATCTAGGAGACTATCATAGTTTTTACATTCACGCAATGTGAGTGTTGTCGCACAACTCAGTGCTGCCAGTAACGATGTGTAACTAAACAGTCATAAATGAGGTATTCATTTTGTGGCACAGTTTGTGCGAGAGAATACAAAGAAAATTCTTTGTGAGGTTGTAGTAATGTTTTTTAGCCGTCTGAAAAAATATATAGCATTTGTAATCTGCTATGGTTCCAGATCAGTGTTGTCTCCTTTCTGTCTGTCAATGTCGGTCACGGTACTGCACAAAATTTGCTCTAATGAGATACAATGTTAAGCCTCTGCTTCTTGGGCCTGACAAGACTGTGCCTTTTGCTGAATGACTATCGTTGTGACCGGTTGCCGAATAAAATTGTTTGTCGCTAATTTATAACGTGAAAATGTTTTAGCTACACACGCCGGACCTACCCATTCACATCAGTGGACTAACATTGCGACCACCGAATGTCTGGAAGACCAGGAAGATAGAAGTTTCTCTTCTTGCTGTGGCGGTTCAACGCATTACAGACCTGCGGAATTTTGTCTTGTGAACTGTAAGTCAAGATTTCCTTGTATCTTCATCCTTGAGATATTATATCTGACGTACATCACTGGATTGTTCTGTGCATCAGAGACTCCTTAGGGCCGTTAAACACTGCAGATCCAAGACCAAGGCAGACGCCGTGTAATATGGTGGCCGAGTGACCGTGATTTGGTTGCGCATGAATACTTTCAACGATCATATTCGAACGCCCAGGCCAAATCGACCTGAAGACGGGTTAGATTGCTCAAAATAACTGGCTGATACAACCTGAATTTCGGGGACGAAACTAGAAGCACCGGAAGTGACTTCGCAATTGCTCGGTGTCTTAAGGGACTCACCATAAACACTACCAGACCCCTCTTCTCTGTCCAGCCAAGTATCATAGCCTTTCAGCCTTTCGGAAGCAAGGCTGAATGAAGGTTTGAAGAAAAAGAGGAAGAGGGCTCGTAGATTCTCCTATACATTGGTCAATTTATCCATGGCCTAAACCTGTTGAGATGAATGTAGTTATTATTTGGATACCCAAGGCGTAGGCTGTGCTGGTTTGCAAATCTTTCTGGTGACAAAATAGCTTGAGTCTTCTATCGTGTGAATAAAAAGATTCGACGGCTCTCAAAACAGTGAGAGTCATTATCTTTCCACTCACAGAAGCTGCTGGTAACTCACAATATTAGGAGTACCAGGAATACTTGTTATCAGGTGGCAACCTAAGGTGCTGGTCGATTTGAAGACAGATTAGATCCTCGGAAATGTAAATAAATTGATAGCAAGGGTGCGATAATAACTAATAAAATGCAGGCATTCTGTACGTTTCGAGAGGAGAGTGGCTTCGTTGATGCCAGCGTCTACTTTGGGACAAAAGTTCAGAGCTTATACCAGTGTCTTGTTCCGAAGAAGAAAGTGGGTAAGAAAAATAGGTGGCCTTATGGCTCTGTGATTATCAGAAGTTTCATCCTCGTTCTAGACAGATTTGGTGGGCACAAATCAAGATAACGGAACATTTACTGGTTACGCGAGGTATAAGAAGAGATGTAATGGGAACATATCATTAAAAAAATAAACAAATGCAGATCTTTAAATGCATTTTTTCGAATGTCGAATTGCTAATTCTAGGATGCCTTGAGAGTTTTTATGAGGCTTCTTGTTAGTAAAATGCGCCCATTCGGTAGGCCGTGCCGGAGTACAGGGTAGCTGGCAAGTATCATTTGAGCTGCCTTACATTTTGTAAGAATGAATTAGAAGTGGTCAGTTTACGAGGTGAAGGCAAAGTACGAGGCCTCTATTGGAAGAGACCATTTGCACCTGGCAAATGTCGCTTTTATTAGTGGGGATCACGAGGGCTTTACACCAATGGTGAGCAACCCTGATAACAATGGCTGTGTCACGCTACCGCTAGACCTTCTGTTTTAAGGCTTCTGCCTTCGTTGTATCTCTCTTTTTACGCCACGTGGAAAGAAATGGGAATTTTGAGCCAGCAAAACGACTGACTATTGAAATAAACGCGTATCCGTTATTACCTTATAATGCTTAGCTTCTGTGAACTGAACTGAGTAGCTTTGGTATGGGGTTGAATGTTGTGCATCTGACCTGATGATAGAAGTTTGCATCGCATGGTGCCTTTCAGCCAACCAGCTAGTCTTTACGTACAAATTAGCAATAAACAAGGATGTATAACCATTCCTGTCACGATAAAACTTGACGTTAAGTACCTAAATTTTCATCCCCCAGCTTAGTTAAGGGGTCTCAAAGAGCGCAGAACATTGCAGCAATGGTTGGTCTGGAGTAAAAACTGCGTGTGGTACCATACCACAAAACTTATTTTATGCCGTACGGCTTGTACAGGACTCATGTCTTTCTTCATGACCCTCATCACTTCGGTTGTGGAAACGGCTTGCTCGCTGAGAAGAAGCTTGAAAGGATGTGATCTAGAGATGGATAACAGTGCCCACAATACTCAACTCTTCGTATGTAAACTATTCTGAAGGTCAGACAAAAGTATGTGGTGTTAAAAAATTTACCAGTACTGCAGCATTTGGCCAATGAAGATATTAAATACTTTCAGACTACGTAGGATAAGGCGAAAGGGAGGCGGAGTACTAAACGAAGGGTGATTGTTGACCATTAACCAAGCTCGCCGTCATCAGCTACCAACAAGCGGAATAACCCGTCAGCTAGCGACAGGTGCAACAGAAGTCTGAAATTTGTGTCCTGGGTATTTTGTCTCATGACTATCTCAAGGAGAAAGCGCACACGACAAAGTCAGTTGGAAAAATTAATGTTCGCTTTTCAACGTTTCTCTTTTCTACTGGCAAAATAGACAAGCCAAGTTTGCCTTCTATTTCCAGCCGACTGCCCAAATGATGGAGCAACAGCTTATTTGTCATGTACAAAACCAAGATTTTAAAAGTGGAACAGGTGCAAACACTAGCTTTGAAAAAGATTTTGAAAAGAAGAAAACTTATTTAGGTTGATTACTGTGTTGGCTTTGACTTGGTCACCAGTGAATGTTGCAGCATTGGTTCTGACATAGTGCCTCCATATTGATACTCCGGAAAGTAAGGGTTTTCACTGGTTTCTCAACCTTTGTTCATTAAACAGGGAGCAGATATTTTACGCGAGGGTGTTAGTGCAAGCTTGAAACACACATCTATCAAAATTGTTTTGCCTGTAACTGATGTCACGCCCGCGGCATCGGTGATGAAGGTTCACAAAAATTACTCTAGTCTTTCAAAAGCAAAGAAAAGTAACATATTTGCACACCAGGACTGATAGGGCTGTTTAGGTAGGCAGGTTTGTCTACTACCTCAGTTGGCTCGTCCACATGTATGGAAATTGGCGACGCGTCCAACTGGTCCTGCAGAAGCACCCTACAATTCCCACTTTGAAGCACACGCCAAAATGCAAAACAAAATAAACTAGATTACTTAATATCGAGTTCACTGTTATGGCGTCAGATACAGGAAGAGCTGCTTTCTCCGCATAATTGATTTATGTGGACAGAAGTCGTGGAAGCATTCAGCCTCACAGGTATTAGAGGCCTGGAGTGAGTTTCCAGTGGCCGTACCACTGGTGAGTTTGAAGAGGAAAGATAAGAGAGGACAGGCTTACCAAACACTACTCAGTTTGGTGGATTCAGACAATGGCTTCTTGTAGAATGTCACTCATCCACTAGGGTTAGCGCGAAGCGTCTTGAGGAGGAGAACCTTTGCTCCATGGACTTTACCGTTGCGTCTAATGGTCAGTAGAGGCAAATGAAGACTTCATATGAGAGGATGCAACCGTTTTTGGTTGCTGGAAGCATCATAGTCGTTCTAAGCCTTGTCGAAAATGTGATGGATGCATCAACTTGCAGGACGGGACCCAGTTTATTTTTTTATCGATCTGCCTCCTTCTGTGTTCAGTCGACCTTCGAAGGATAAGGACAGTAAGCAACTCCAATGTGATAGTTATTAGGCTAATTCTACAGTAGCTTACACACAGTGTTCGCTTGTCATTTGTGAAGAAAGAATGGCCATTCCGTTGACTGTGGATGTTCCTCAATCTGCAGGCCCTTTGTCGTCCCTCTATCCTGCATGAAAAATTACATCAGATGAATAGCCACGGGCTCTCCTCCATCTTTTAAGGGGGCCGGATGCAGATTACCTCACCTTGTCTCCTGTTAAGGTTTATTAAAGATAGCTTGGTACTTTGCTCCCTTCTCTAACGGGCCATTAGGATTTACATTCATTTTAATCACATGCACTGTCTTTGCGCTTGTCGTTGCAGCAGGCTACCTAGTCGGCTTGCAATAGATGTCTTTACGAGTGAATGGGTGAGCTGCTTTTTCGTCTGTCCTTTCACTGACACGTAGATCTTTTGGACAGCTATTCATATTAGGCGGTATAGATCATGGCTGTTTCCGGTGGTAAAGGCCTTCCACATCTTCTTTGCTTCCACATTTTACGAAAACTCCTGGTCTTTCCTTATACTTTTCACTATCTGGCATTTTATGGGCCCACATGCACCATTTTTCTTGTTATCCACTGGCATAGAGCAATCTCAATAAGTGCGGGATCATGCTTTCCTCATTCCGTTCATTGAAAAAACTGTATTTTTGGGGGTTTTTATTGTCAGAAGACGATAACGCGTGTCCGTTTTCCACTAATTTGTACAGTGGGAAGTGATAAGCGCTGGTGCATCTCTGCTGTATGGCCACCAATTACGATGAAAATAAAAGGTGGCTTCTGTTAAGATGTTATGATGTATCTTTCCAAGCAACGTTAAGTGTAAGAAAAGGGCATCGGTCCATGAACCGACTCATTAAAAGATGAGAAAATGACATTCCTTTTCTTAGGTTTCTCAATCTCACTAGTATCCGTGTCACACTGGGGTAGACCTAGGCGTATAGCGTAATCATTTACAGCCATCTAAATTTACTTTTGAAATCTTTGTGAGACACTTGCATAATGGTAAGAGAATACGTCGTGCCATCACTGACAGGTAATAATCAAAGCTTTCATCCATGGAGTTCAAACTTCTCACGGGTGTATCCGAATCAAGTTACATTTATTAAGTCGGACAAAGGGGGGGGGGAAACCAAAACCGGAATCTCTAAACCGATCATCTGCGCAAGGCATCAACTTTCCAAAACTGGATGGTCTAAATGATTGGCGAGTTGAACGAAAACATGGGGTTTGAAGAGTTTGATGCACGGCTGTCACTGCTGATTGAAGCAGCAGAATATCCATGAACAACACACCAATTGATACCACTGAACCACTCCAGTGGCGGGAAACAAGCCAAGGGACAGAATGTTAAAAAGTAACTTCCTAGGTATTCAGCAAGCTGACACGAAAACGGCTTTATCTGTTCTTGAGCCAGACGAGTAATTATGTACAGACTTACAGGAGAACAAACCGAGCAGCCAGTTACCAGAAATTCGTGGTCCTTAATAAAGATGAAGCAGGTATATGCTGATTATTAGCTGTTTGCTGGCAAGATGAAACTCTACTTGAGGCACTGAAAGTTAATCAAAATCTACAAAGCATGAATAATCTAGTTGGGATAGGAAAGCATTGTATGGGTATTGTGAACAAAATTTCCTAAGGATCACATCTTCATGTCTGTGCTAGCAAAAAAATATACGCAACTTTCCTCAGAACCAGGGCCAGTAAATATAACTCAGCAGAGATCGTCTGGAGGCAGAAACCTCTTACTTTAGGAAGTACTGCTGAGATCATTTCTTCTGAATATCCGTATAGAGGCTTTAGTCCTAAAGCCTTCATTTTGCAGAGTAGGTGAGGATTTGATAGGTAATTCACTTTTGGAAAGCTAGATCAAATGTATTCAAGCCATATGGATACTCAGGAGAATCCAGTTAGGCATCTGGAGCTGCAATGATCTCCAAATGGCAGACTACATTATGCCCCAAGCTACCAAATTTACTCAATTACATAAGGTCCTGGGAAAGTAACATCATCCTGAAATTCCAGGCCACTGCAAAGGATTTTCGCCACGTTCGTCAAAATTCGGTACCTTGTCTACTTTCCTTGAGTTCAGAATGCATTGAAAGTAGCTGAAGTTCGTTTAACAACTAACCAGAAATTGGACTGCAAAACCCACTGACCCATGGAAAATCCACCGTTGCTTGAACCACACACTTTGCGCTCATGGGTATAAGAAGACATAAACGGACCACAGTTCGGGGTTATTAATGGTTTGACTTCATTCAATTCTTTTTATCTAGTCCCTCAAAGGAATTGTGACGCGTAGTGTGCCCCCGCAAACTGCTTTGAGACTGCACAAAATGAGCTGCCATCTATCGGTTCAAAATGGTCGCTTCCTGGATCAGTCCACCATTTCATGTCGTGTAACCGTTTTCAAACGAAAAAGCCAAATAAGAGCCACATAATATCTGTCTGTACAACCTCAGCAACTTGACTTTAATCGAGCTGAAGTAATCACCGCTAGATTTCTTTGGTCATCCTTCTGCCCATGAAAAGACCTGCTGGCTGTAATCACAAATTCATCGAGGCTGGACTAATCCACCCTGGCGATGGTTCACTTACACTACCGAAAAGATTCATCCGATTCTGAGGGTTACCTACACTTGTATTCGTTTCCCATTGCAATCATTATGAGACAACCAGACGTGAACCTGAAGGATGTCGATGGTCAGCTGTTGCCTGTAATCGTTTGGCTGGAACTAGGGCTAGACCAAAACTGGTTTCTGAGATACGTCCCTAGTAAAAGTGTACGTGAGGTTTTCACTTCAGACAGTAAAAATATGCTCTGCCAAAAATTCATTGAAGGAGACTGTCAGCAGGCGTTGTAGCCACATATCCAACAGATTGTCCTCAAAATTTGGGTTGACCAAAGGCAAAGGAAAAAACGGGATGGGACAGAATTCATCCACTTTTGCTACTTAAATGAGTTTTTTTTTGCAATGTCTGCCACGGCCTATTACACTCTTTATGTGGACGAATACTGTACTTTCAACTTACCAAGACAATCCTGTTATTGACAGATGGTTATTATTGGGTCATCAAAGACCCGGTAATTCAACGTAATTTTTGTGGGTGATCCTGGATAATTAGACGAGATATTCGTCAAAGGCCTGTACAAAGGGATGCAATATAGCACCGGTGCAATAGTACCTTGATGCGCATGACTCTTAATGAAAATTTGATATTGGCATTACAAGATTGAGTGAAGTTTTCGAACATGTTTCTGCCGAATGCTGTCGGCTACCCCAATTTTAGTAACGTCATGAGTGACGACGACCACGTTGATCACAAAGTTCTGTCTTTTGTGTAGATACTTCTCTAAAGTACTCAGCTGGTTGAACAGCAGATTTTGTTCGCATAGATCACTTCTGGATTTTTCATCAAGTCAGCATTTTACTGGATTGAGTGAGTAAAATTAGTCGTGTATCAGGACTCCACAAATCAAAAACATGGAGGTAAAAGGCTTTTATAGGAGGCCGATTCTCAACTGTCTTTTCTTGGATGCAGAGTTACAACGAGATGTTCAGCGGAATAGCAACACTGCGTTGCCGGTGCGTATAAAATGCCGGAAGATGTAGGTGAATATCATCGTCTACCTCAAAGATGAAATGCACGAGTTCCTATCATTTCTTACCGGGGAGAAGCCATCCGCCGAGATCTATGAACCGTAATGCGGGGGGGGGGGCACAAAAACTGGAATCATACCTTGTAGATATTATATGACCTACAGCAATCCCATGTGAGGATCCTGTGCCAAGGTTTGTAGACGCCAATATTTCACCTTCTCAAATTTTGAGTACCGACACCATCATAATGCGCCAATAGAAAGCCTGTCAATCGGAGCCTATCCAGTAAGCTAGGTCCGAATTTATCCCTGCACTACGGGAATTGCCCTACCAGGATTGGTGCGGGGCTGTAGACTTGCTCAGTTCCAAAATACCGGTGGATGCTATGTATCTGTTGTTCGTGTTTATAGAAAGTTTGCTGACAGTCTGCTAAAAGTATTATCCAAGCTACTGTGGTCCCAAATTCGTAAAACGAAGTTCACAAAACCTACGATCACTTGCCAAAATTATTACCCTGTGAAATGTTAAATTCGTGACTTTCATAGGGGTGCCACCAGTGTAAGACTTCAAAGCTAGGTAAGAAAACCTTTCGCCAGATAGATGCACCAGAATGTGACAGGAAGGGTCCCGTATTTGAATAAATACCCCATCTTTACTTACAAAGCTTCGTATGAGATTACAGGTGGTTGTATTTTTCAGCATACCTCACCAATATTCACGAACGCAGCCAAATGGTATATTTGCCGATGAGTCTCTGCAGACTACAGAAAATATGTTTGACTGCGGTATTTTTTACTAACGAGCGAACAGCAGCTTTTCCAAACTACCATTAACCCTATACATGTCAAAACCTCACAAAAGCCGAACGTTGGTTCTACCTAAACCACCTAGCACGGCCTTAAGCCAGAAGCGCTGCACAGTTGCACACCTACCTCTGGAAGGCTACTATCCATCTTTACATGCAAATTCTGTAGTATGTGCAGAGAATAGTTCAAACGCACGGGAGCTTCTCCCAAGTTGAGTAACTTTTATTGCAGACTTCGATTTTTGGAAATCTCATACTGACGTCAGACAGATCAACTGTAAGTTTTAAAGTATCGCTTTATTTTCTTAGTAAAAAAACCAAAATCAAACATTTTTCTCTTCAGATTTCTGTGATCTAAGTTAATTTCATAATCCAATGGCTTACCGAAAAATGAGCGGCCGATAAGGATGGTAATAGCTGGACTAAAGACGGACCGCAGAGTGTGAAGCGCTGTACTTGACGTGAGTAAAGTTGATCCGGCTATCAGTTCGTTGCTTCTTTACACTGGAGCTATAGATTGAAGCTCTAACTATGCCGGTCAAACAGTATAAGGCTCATCCAAACAAAATGAATTTTGTGACAACCACCAGAATGAGTTGCATCCTCCAAACCGGCGTTGAACAGTGACAAGCAGTTACGACAAATTATTAACCATAAAAAGACTGAAAATCATATATGTTAGCTAAGCATTAGTTTCCTGTCTAACACCCTTTTACATCTGAACGAAACTGTACACAAAAAACACCAAAAACGCTAATTCAGAATTAGATGAATTAGATAGTCTGAGATGTTCCTTTGAAAACGTTAACTTGCGATGTGTTCTCGAGATGCTGTGGACTAACCGATTACGTACCCGTTTTTAGCTGATGAGAAGAACAGTTACAACTCCTAACCTTCATCGATCGACAGCACCTTTGGCTCGGTCCGCGGTGCGTTCGGCAACCACAAGGAAACACGGAAAACCCACGATCCAACAGCGTCCAAAAACTCAGGGTGGCAAATCATTCAGCAATGTTCCGAGCAACATTCCTGAGGAAAAATTTGCCTATTTGTCCACTTCAACTCACCTAAGAAAGCTGTTGTTCAATGAACCAGTCTGCAGCCCAAGACAGTCAGCTTCCTCCAGCGTAAAGGAGAAAGCCGCAGAGGATTTTGCTGAGGAAATTAGCCTTTTAAAGAAAGTGAGTAGAGGCAGTCCAAATTCAACCATTTAGTGTGCAGTAAAAAGAACCGTCTTTGGGAATGTATCCACTTTTCTGTTTGAAGCAAATCTGACGCAATTCGGAACACAGCTAATTCCAAGAAGCTTGGTATCCTACCCCAATAAATAAATTTTATTTGCAGTAGCCTTGGAAACTGTGAAACAGCTCGGCAATCTGTCCAAGCGTCTGATACCACTTGGCCTTTCGTATTTTTCGTGGCCTGTCTGAACATTATGTGTCATGGTGATGGTTAGAGTTTAGCACCGACCCTGAAACGGATGACTGCGCCTCCAAAGTTCGTAATTTAGTACGAGGAGGGTTTTTTTAAAGAAAGAACAGGGTCCTACGGTGGGTGCTGATGGTCCGGAACTACTTGGCTGTAGTTCATGGAGTGCGTGTGATAGAATGTCCGACATATCGTGACTACGCCTTCAGAAGACATCAACTCAAGCCTCGTGATAACGGTATTTTTGCGCGTTCACATATTCCAGGGTCTAATCTTCGCGCGACAAGCTTTATTCCATGCAGGAGAGCACTGCTGAGTACAATAGATGCTGGTTACTGGATAGGAAGAACTTTATCGTCTAATTCCTCTAACACTTTTGTACGCAAACGTCTGTGATGACAGTGAAAATAAGACCGCTGCTTTCAGTCACTCGAGCCAACTGACGTGTTCACTTTGGATTGTATGAAAACTCGTCTACAAAAATTCTAGAGCATGAACTAAGGTAGGACACCACACGTTACAAATAGCAAGAGCGCATAGAACTAAAAATCTAGGGTACCTTTTCAACTATATCACATTGTTTAAGTGGGTTTTCTGGTGTAAGTAGACATCGACTGCGTTTGAAATGATTCAGAATTATCACTATTGCGAACTAGATTACCCTCAACAAGGTACTTTACTTACTTTCGGAAGACTGTCTCCTGACGCAGGATTGTTTTGTTTCAGAAATATATCGGTCACGTCAATAACACCTCAAATCTAGCTAAGCTGCTCATGTTAAATCTGAATTCCCCTTCTACGGTCAATAAGTTTGTCATCTCAGTGACACTCAAACATTTTCCACACGGAACAGTACAAACAGGATTCTCGTGTCACAGGTAGTAAGGTGGTGGTAAACTCGTTCAGCACTAAGGCAGTTCTGTTTACTACCAGTTGGGTAGCAAGCCTATTTGAAGGGAAAAATGTAAAAGTTCCAGCACGTATGATGTAGACTCGAAATCAGTACGCAATGTCCTGAATCTCCCAGGTAGTGGCGGATCCGATCTGCGTCCTTCCTCAATAAATGCCTTTGTGAATTTCTCCTACATGGCGACCTAAACTGTGGACAAACTGGACATTTTTTGTTCATGGATGTTGACGAAGCCTTTCACGTCTTTTTGAGAAAAGAAAGAAACTGATCTAATAGGTATTCCTCTGCTGTCCATGAACCAATATTTTGTTTACAAACTTTGAAGGAAATCCAACTGATTTCCGCAATTAAACAACACCTATACGATAGTTTTGAGGCCTGGACTTCGTGTCCCACAGTTTGACTGCTTCAAAGCAAGGTATCGATTTGTTAGAGTGGTTGGACAATGGACCGGAAATTCAACTGCTTCAGGCACGCTGTTGCCCCCTTGTTTTCCCACTTGTGGGTGCATAAACTTCCAGCGACTGTAGCTCCTACACTTTTAGAACAGAGTCTATTTCTGCTCAACTATTCTAGGGAGTAAAAGTTAAAACATCTATTCATTGTTCCAATAACCATTTCTCCATTACTGAACACCTTTCTTAACTCTTTGAACAGAAGATAGCCTATCAGAATGCGGAAAACCAAGCGCTGAATGCTCGCTGCCGCCAGCTAAAAGATTTGCTAGCAAAGAAGGAAAAAGAACTGGCTCAGCTAAATGATCCGGCCGAGGTAAGATGATCAGAGACGTCTAATTGCTTATTTCTTCTACCAGAATGCCAAACTTCTTCAGACTCTTGGTGATAACAGGTCACAAACAATGCGAACCTTCCGATTGTTGCATCAGCGAATCTATCGTTTGGAAGAGCGGTTACAAGAAAAGGAGAGTGAATACAAGTGAGTTGATTAGATCTGGTTATCCTGTGGGATGGTTAGTTCGGAAGAAGAGCTACCGCAGGACTTATAAATACTTAGGCGAAACTATGTCGAAATATATATTTTGGTTATCTTAGTGAAGTTCACATTATCCAAAAGTTCCGTAGAAGAGCCTAGGGTGGACAGTTACTTTCCGTGGATGTACTACTATTCAGAGAGGAGTCTATTTATAGTGACAGTATTCCTTTGATACGATGAACTGACGACACTTGGTTTCATATTTAATTTCAAATCAGTCGGCTGGTCACAGATATGAAGTTCACACGAATCGATGAGCTACGAATCCAGCTTGAAGCAACTATTGAAGAGGCTCGTCGACTTCAAAAAGAAAACATAACATTATCCGAAAATCTGCATCGGCTTACTACCGAACGCCAAAGCAAGCCACGCAAGACGGTTGATGATTCGGAAAGGCGCGATTTACTTAGTCGCATTTCTACCATGGGTCGAGTTATCAAAGGGTTGAATGATGAGAAGCAGGAGTTGGTAGCCAAGAATCAACATTTGCTCATTAGAATGCAACAAATTCTACGCAATGATGACTTTCCAAATGAGGATATTGAACAAGGTATGAAAAGAGTTTGATACCTTTTAGGATGGATTTGCTTTGATTATATCTGCAAGCATAAAAGCCTAGAACCTCATGGGTCGTAGAATTTTATACGTTAAAACAATGGACCTAAAATCACTCATTTGTTGTAGTTACTTCTAGTTTTTTTTAACACTTGCTTCCTAGTCAAATGGATTGTCCCGGTCGTGGAATAGGGGCATACTGGCCTCTGATGTAACCATTCCGGTCATTGATAATGTTGAACATTCTTCAGTTGTAAGCGCTTCTGGAGACATCATCTTTGATTTCAGATTGAAAGGTCGACGTTGTGGCTAAAACTAGATGGCGACTTCAGTTTCTTTTCAGCCTATGTTTCATTTGTGGATAGGATTAAATGGTATTTGACTCTGAACGCCTTTAGTCGAAATGCGTCTCATCTCGGTCGCCCCTAGGTTTATTGAGTTAGAGAGAAAAGTCCCAATAGAGCTAGATTAAAAGCAATATAACTGGAAAAATATGAGTAAATTTGAAATAGGGACATAGGATTTACACACATGAGCGCTATCGTATCACGTTCGCTGATGGGCAGTATTTGGCGTCTAATATATGTCGAACAAACGAAATTCAGGCTAGAAGGAGAGTAATTGGCCCTAAAATGAACAGCTATTTAACTGGTTAGTTTTAGTTCTAAGTTATATCAAATTCGTTCTGTGCTAGCTTGCTTCTCACTGCTAATGATTTGCTTAGGAGCCAGCTTATGAATAAACAAAAATAGCACCTTTTTAAATTCGTGTCCAGAATTAGAAAGTTTTGAAAGTTTTAAGCCAGTTTTTGCCCAAGCACACGTAGGTACTAAGCTACAATAAATTTTCACGAAACCATCTAAGTACTGCTTGCGTTTGAAGATTTAAACAACTGAAATGTTGGAGTGGGATACTTTTCTCTTCTTTTAGAAACTGTCAGAATTGTCGGACCTATTTTGCAGCAAGTAGAATTGTGTACCCGTTTAGAATTAGAAAGGAATCTTTTTTCAAAGTCTTGAGAGTCGCCAAGTAGCTGGAGGTTGATTTTTGCACTTATGAGTGCAAAATAAATGCGCATCGAAGTGAAGTGTGACTCATCAGCTTATCATGTTTGTAATTACTAATAAGTAAATTTCCAATCCATGAAATTCCGTTATTCATTGTTGCCGTTAAATTTTGGAAACTGTGGGACCACTACGGATGAATGAAAGGCGGCACCTTAAAGCCTGAATTAACCAAAATCAGATAGGGAATTTGTCCACACTTCAAATTCGTAATTGAACAGTGCATTTAGTTGCATTTACTTTTACATCTGAAGATAAAAGAAGTACGATCGCCTACTAAAGTGTTCGAAAATTCTTGGGAGAACATGCGACTACCGTGCACAGTTACATGGTCCCAATAGAGTGGGAACCGTTTCAGCGATAGTCGTTAGGTAGGGAGAACCCGGCAGTCCCCTGATATACTGCGAGGGGCTATCGGCACACCGTAATCGGCTAGCAGGTGGCCCCAGAATAGGACCTGCCTCCCATTCCTGCTAGACAATGCAAGTTGTGAAGCTTTTCATCGATCGATACGGAAGTGAACGACTTGCAAAGTGTACACGCAGCCTTTCCCGGATCCATAATGCTGTTCATCTGAAGTTAAAGGATTCGTTGACTGGCAAGTTGCAACCTGTACGTCTGCTTTACCTCAAAGGACATGCGTCGGTAAACAGCAATCTTTGACCTCAGTCTGTCATGTAATCCGTTGTGATACACTCCCTAGAGAATCCTTAGACATCACACATCCAGAATACGGGTCACAGGGATAGTTTGCTTACCACAGATACCACCGCTTGCAATGCTTTAATGAGTGACCTAAATATTGTTTCAACACCGTTCGTAAAACAAACGATAGATTCCAAACATTTCGGAAACGAAGAGTTCTAAATCGGCCCCAAGTGTTTTTTGACCGATTCCCCGTATTACCTTGTGTTGCCGAAAAGGAATGAAATTTCAAGTGCATGTAGCCCAATGTGAGGGTCGTCGAAAGGAAAAATAATGCACCTCCAGGAGACTGGAGTTTACCTGTGAATGCTGGGCAAACAACTCCCGTCGGGGGCTTGCCTCAACAAGCTCGAAAGTGCTGGTCGCATTCGCATCGTATACAGCTGTCATCGTTTGCTGGCAGTAGCTTATCTCCTGTCAAACATAATAGAATGATATCAATTTGGCTTGTAGATAGTTTAGGGAACTTTTGGACTCTGAGGTTTTTTATTGCATTTCTTGTTCACATTCACCTTCAAGCGGTGAAAAGTTAAACAGCAGCTTTTGTATTTTTAGAGTTACGTCACCTGAGTCAGATGGATCGGCCGGTATGTTTCTTTTTGAATGACCCCCAATTCACATATACTTGACAGCCTACTCCCCCCTCCCGGGGGGATCCTGATTTAGTCGCCAGGATGATTGAAACAACACGTAAGTTGTTCATGG
The DNA here is from genome assembly GCA_003604175.2 of Clonorchis sinensis. NCBI lineage: Eukaryota > Metazoa > Platyhelminthes > Trematoda > Opisthorchiida > Opisthorchiidae > Clonorchis > Clonorchis sinensis. The sequence goes on along the minus strand of CM030370.1, from coordinate 92,045,998 downwards.
TGCCTGTTTCTTGACGTAGTTTTTTACCCATCCCCAGTTTTTACAAGACGGTCATTTGACGACCTACCCATCAGGCTGTCTGACAGTCAGCAAAACAATCATTTTGGTCTTCGTAATGCACTACTCATAAGATTACTGAAAATTCTTCCTTTAGTCTTTCACTTATTTTAGTCTTTCTCTAAACCGATCAAACGAAAGTGGAGCAATTAATTAAATAGTCGGCGAGTTAGCAGCTGTATGCTTACTTTTCCTATGTTATCAAGTTGGCTTGTCATTCGACAGTCTCTTTAGCCCCCCGTTTTTTTTGTGTAATGTTCTATTGGGGTATCTTACAACCTCAACTTTTTCTGCAAAGATGAAATTATGGTATTTCATCAGTAAAAACTGGTCTCGTGCAATAAATCCCATAAATTGGTATTTTTTTAGTCGCAGACAATGTGCCGAAGAAAAAGAAAGCACTTTTTGCGATGAAAGTAAATGAAGACATGATCGCACAACCTGAGTCTGTTGAGTGTAAGTTGGAAACCGTTGAAACTCCTGGATTGCGTGTGAATGGGGATGCTGCTACTCCAGTCGGAAACTTCGATAGCTCACCGTAAGTTCCTTTCCCACGTTGCTGCACACTGGTGTGTATTTCTTCGAGCCGTTCGGCATCAAACTATATAAAAGTTGAGGATGCCAAAAGGGGAGATTTTTGGTTGAGTATTTGACCACGGTTTGTGGTATTTTATCTGGCTTATTCGGTTGTTTGTATCTCTGTTTGGGAATAAAGCTAGATGAAACTGTTTGCCCTCGGTTCCGCACCGTGTTCATGGGGATACAGCAAACGACAATGCTGTTAGCTTGTCCATCGCATTTCAGTTGTGTTCAACACTTACTCCAGTAGGAAGATGACTTGTGAACTGTACTATGTGTGAGTTACTAAAATTTATAGGCGCTTCAGAAATCTTCCCATAAAAAGCTTTGACAGCTCTCTGTCAAGCTTGAATGCTCTAAAAACCGACAATATGTACTTTTTCCCTCAATTTCCCTCAATTTAGACGTTAGCCTATCAAATAATTTATCAGAGACAAGCTTAACAATAGGTTTGTTGAATATTCATAGCGGAATAAGACTGCGAGGAACAGATCCAGACAAAGCTTTAAACTGTCTGGGTACAAGACACCTGTACCTATTAGCTGATAGAAATTCTAGCGTCACAGTTTATCCATGGGTCTTCAGAGCAGAACATATACGTGACTTAGCATCCTATCTCGCGACAGTTTTGAAAGTTAATTTACCTTGACTCACGCTGCCTGCTTCATGTGGCTGCAGTGTTTCCGTCAATGAAAGACTGGCAGCGATATCATCATTAAAATCCAATGAACTATTGTCACGCAGCCATGAGAACATAAATTTGTGGAAAGTTTTAGATTCCGGATAGTCAAATAAACCATACTGACAAAAAGCTGAAGATCATACTTTGCTTGCATTTATTATGCGCAAATCCTGGCTCTGAGAAAAGGTCTGATGCAAGCTTGTTTTGAAAACCATTGAGGAGTGAAACATCCCAAAAAAACCAACAGGTTTCACTCAAGCGCCGATGCAACTGAATATGTGCAACAGTTTATCGAGTTAAAGGCAGGGCCCGTCTTGAAGATTCTTCTCATCAGTCCTTGCATTGGAGGAAAATTTTATCTCCAAATTGACTTTCCGAATATTCCCGCTGTTGGTTGCCTCAGTAACTAAGAGATGCCTGTAATTCGGGCCTTTGATACCTGAGAGTTCACGACAGAATAAGTCTATGTGCATACTGTTAACGGAGTGAAGAGTAACAGCCTGTGTGGATTTATTTTATATCTTGTGCTACACATTCCCTGGAAGCGTCCTCGTTAATTTGTAAATTAGCTTTGAAAAACATGTTCGAGCGAAGACTGCATGGTTTTCATTGAACTGCAGCTGGTAGAGTGTGAGGTTCTCTTCACCAATAGGACATCGTTTCAACTAAACGTTTGTGCTAAACTCCCTCAAACTTCTCAGTAGAAAATCACCGTTACGGTTTGAACCCTATAAAGCACAAGTCTGGGGAGAAGGGCAACTGGAATGGATATCAAGAAGAAAAAGGTGTATAAGAGCTAACATGCTCGGAATAACTACGCCTTGCATAAAGCACTTACACAGCCTACTTGCAAGGTGACTAAAATCTCGTCCATATGGCTTGAGAAGCAAAACAGCTGGAGTTTGCCGATGTTCGCAAAAACATGTGGACTCAATCCGTGGCTCCTGTTATAGGCAATCCACATAGCACTTCCATTTTACTTCTCGGATTTTCGAACTCTGCCCGTTATATCGAGTCGAATACAGGCAATAGTATGCAGACATAACATATTATTTCCAAAAAGTTCCGCGAAAGTAAGGGTTTCCACCTGTTTTAGTTTTTTTAAAGCCAAACTTTAACATCACTTGGGGTTTTCAATTCAGGGTGCCGTCAAAACATGCGACGAATGAAAAGTGCTCCACTAAGAAAGCTGACTGTTCCACCAGGGGGTGGTTTGCTCCTCTGTAAAGAAGCCAAAAGTTTGGAAAGAGATTTTGCCTTGATTGATCAAGCTAGATATACTCTAGGAACTTGATAACTAAAGTTCTGGCGTTCGTAACTAAGCCACTGCTTTACATGTGGTTCATTCAACGTATAGATCCAAATGGATGCACGAAAGTCTTATGTAACAGAAGGTGTTGGTTCCGCTAAAGAAATATCCTCATTGTCACACCAGGTGAACAAAGCAAGATGTGATAGTTTAGTGTTCAGGTTCATACTTCAAGCCCCCCCTCTACTCCAGCTAGCAAGCGGCTGCTGACTTGTACACGCGATGACTGGCTTTAAACGAGTGTCGAAATTTGTTCAGACTAAGAGTCTAGTGAACAGTCACAATCGTTCATAAATTTTTCACAACGCACTTGCGGGTAAACTTCTTGTCGATTCGGACACAAAGTGTCAAACACTGCTGAAATGATTGCTTCCCAATGGGTTGCAAACATTTCTACTTGCCTGTACACCACAGGCATATGTGAGGTTGGTAAAATGGGCAATCTATGCAAACTGAGATGGTGGAGTAATGAGGCCATGCTTTTCTTGCATATCAGAACAGCCGTGCCAGGATAGTAGACTGAAAAATAGAAGAGTGTGCAAACGGTCATCGGAAAACAAAATACGGCAACTATGGATCATCTTCGGACTAGCGTTATAATGGTGAAACTTAGGACCATGTTATATCGCATAAGTGAGCAGTGCTAAGAACTGTTGCATAGAATTGGAGCATTCTGCGTCTGAACTTTGGCCTTCAGAACTAAATTGTTTCATATGCCATTCCGTTCAACTGTAACACCCTTTCGCTGTCTGACTGTCATGCCACCCGAAGGAAGCACGAGGGCTGAGATACTACCAGGTTGCCCAAGCCTAGAAAAAATTGTCTCAGGAAGTTCCAAACCATTTTTTATTTATGTTCACGGACGGTTACCTCGTGAGCTTCGATAAGGTATCCAAGAAACAAAAGAATGCCCTTGTTGCGGGAGTTTTTGGAAACGACGCCCGTCATCGATGTGCAAAGTGGGTCAACTGGAACCCCCATTCTAGAAATGACGCCTTGGCATTTTGCTGGGGATTTACTGTGGTGATCTGTAAGAAGATGTGCAAAGTGGATCAGCTGGAATCCCCAGTCTAGGAATGACGCCTTGGCATTTTGTTGGGGATTTACTGTGGTGATCTGTAAGAAGGGTTTTCGGATAGCCATACTTTTGCGGAAAACCGATATATAGTGATCGTCCAACTTTTCACTTGTTTGACGTTTGCTAAGATCGGGAGGTCACCAGGTTATTTCGATTGTAAGTGGGTGCCTACATGGGTGGGCTACATGTCTTAAGTGTTCAAGAAGAGCAAATACTTAGGTGGTAAGTAAGGGGAGCAAGAATTAATTGTATAAAAAGCACGAAGTCAAACGTGCAGAGTATGAAAAAGTGCCAAAGTTTAGGGGTGCAAAAGTTTGGGGCCCATTCCTCATTTGAATAAAAATGTCAGTTACGATAAAGGCAACAGACCTGTATAAATATGGTCATTTTCTAGAGGTTTAAAATAACACATCTTTTTTTATCGAGTTTTTACATCATTTTGCTCACCAGTTCACCCAAGCTAGTGATAGGGGGCTAGTCACCTTCCGGAGAATGCGAGGTATAAAAATACGGGTGCACTGTACGGAGGGCACATCCTGCCCGTTCACGGGGACCACATAAAAATTGTGCATTTTTGGTCCGTAACAATATTGCTAGTGGTTCACTAGTATTCTGGTATCGATGCCACTTGTACTGCCACCCTAGCCTATCAGTGCCATTCGATAGGGGGTACTTGTCGTCATCGTCGTCACCACAGGCGTTATCGTCATCATCATCATCATCATCATCACCATCATCAGCTACAGCAGCAATAGAGAAGAACTTTGATACTTCAACGCGTAAGAATAAGTTAGTTTGTTTGAGCGGATCCTTATAACGGAAAGCAGAAAAATGAGAAAATGGGAGGACTCGGAGCTAACCTATCACAAGCGTTCGGTGCATCTACACTTACATCACCTATTCAGAGAATATGAACACCACTGACTTCGGTTGACAGCCAAAGAAGGGATGGGTCACTTCGACTTGTTCCGGGAGGTCCAGTGGTGTCAACAGTACCCAAAAATTTTCGTAATCTCCTTCTTTCCTTTTTTAAAGTAATATTCTACTCATCTCACCATAAAAAAGAGCCGCGTGTTCTGTCCCCGTTTCGTGGGTTTGCGTTTATGGTGAGGACTCACACTGCAGGTGCCCCGGAGGTGTTGGACAAGCTGTAATCCTCCGGTAAATCAGACCGGTGTGCGAGGTTGTTGCAGATACGACCACTGGGTTCGGATACTAGACAGGTCATGCTTGTCGGTACATCCGACACCATCCAAGTTGCTGACCAACTTTTTACAATTCATTTTGGAAGATGAGGCTAGATTTGGCATCTTATCCTGCCGGTTGTGTGAACCTACCAAGATGATACGGGTAGGTTGGACAGATTGGCAGTATATGGGTGGGGCTGAAAAGGGATAATTACTGCAATCAAATGAATTCCAGGAATGCTCTTGTGAAACCGGGTGGATTGCCAGCAGAGATATGTATTACTGATGAGCTTACCCGGGAGCGAAACATGTGTTCACCGTTTACACCCTTTGATACGAACTAAGCAGAATAATTGTACCGGGAAAGGAGGAAAGCTGTTCAAACAAAACTGGTTTTACTGGCCAAGGTTCATCCTATTGGTAGATGATCGCTTTTTACTCCTTTATACTCCCTGAAGACGAAAGTCGTTAGGTCAAAATATATGAATCGAAATAATAATCTTTGTATTACAGGTATAATCTACTATACAGCTTGAGGACCACTCAAAGTGTAAGTCTTAGATTTCAGTAGAATCATGCACCGAAATGAGTAGGCACACCAAGTGAGGAGGATTTCTAATATTTATTCTTGAAAATTTGTGTATATTAACAAGGGTCAGGGGGTTGCAATTCAACTGAAGCAAAGATGTAAGAAGTTTTTCCAGAGGACAATGCAGTGCTGGGCGGTAATCTTGAATACGGGAAACTTTTCGCCATTGGTCGCTGTTGGCTGGCATGGTCTGATGCTTGCTGCCCAGTGGAACAAACCTCTTACCTGACTGAGTTTCGGTTGCTGTGGGGAAATGTAACTTTTGAAGTATTTCGTAAGCAGTCCGAATTAACGATTCAGAAATAAGTCCTCATACATCAGAATGAGACTATTCTAAGTGGCTGAGAGTCAAAATTAATAAAGCGGACTATTTTCCAGTTCATATGCGTGCACACGATGAAACCAGGACACGTGGAAGCTCACAGAAACTCATGGGACTCCATACCATTATGTTGTCCCGGGTAAACTATTCATGATCAATCATGTATTTCACCAAGCCAGGACAGTATGTGTCTGATAAACATAATCGCGTAGTACTCTAGTTCCAATACTTAGTTTCACTTCAAACTCCCCGAAATGAGCTGGGCAAACTTGCATCCTGCTGCACAAGCCTACGCAGCCACCATATGCTCTCATATCAGTTCACAAGCCATGAAAACCTCATTCTAGAGGCTACTGCCAAATAGGAAGGCATCTCCAAACTAGATGCGTCTATCAGCATAGGTGGATCCGTTGTCAGAAAGATTTTAAATGTTTCAGTTTTCACTGTTGACTTTTCAGTTTGCCGGAACAGAGCAAATCGGGAAGTACACAGGTTCCTGTCTCGGAGAAGGAGGAAAACTCAGCAGTCATCATCCAACATGCTTGGCGTGCCCACAAAAAATATCATTCATCTAAATTTCAGGAGAGTCAGGTGAGGCTTTTGGAAATCACTTCGGAAATTAGGACGATAATGAAATTTCTGAGTAAATTTGCCCCCTCATAGTGATGATATAGCCTCCATGCCGTCACCGTCGTGCTCATCACCAAAGCCATCGTCAGCATCAGCTCCTGGTTCCCAGTGGTTCCGATGTGTTTGTATTTATTCTTCCGGCATTTTGTGCGAATGGCTGAATTCTCATCTCAATGAGTCATTGATTTTTATTGGCTGCTCGCATGTGAAACATCAAGTCTGAAGGACAAGCTACTTGAGTATAGATTTTATCCAACATATGAAGCTAGTCTATGGTGATAAGCCAAGAAGAAAATAGAGCTGTCTAATCCGTGTTAGAAATCATCAGCAATTGCATCTTATGAACGCCTAAAGCAATCCAAAAGCACAGTTTACTGGATAATACTTACGGACTAAATCGTTCGGCTGATCAGCAGAGTGATTAATCCACGCTCGGACAGGGTGAATTTTCACTTATACCTCATCAATTAAAGTCGCGTTGTTGGTCATGTTTTCAGTGGTCTCTCGATTGATGGCCTCCTGAATGGAAGGCATTTCTGTTCTTGGGTAAAATGCTTAGAGTTTTGTTGGTGGGTACGCTGTTACTACTAACTAAAAAGGGTCAACAGTGAGAATGCCTTGTAGATTAGTGAAGCTTCCGTTGTAAATCATTTTCAAAAACAACTGTACAGTGTTGTTGGTATTTCCAATGCACATGAATTTTACTACCATCAACGGTCCTTTGAATCCACCTCAGGGAAATGTTACCGCAGTACAAACCAGAGTCCATATGTTTTCATCTACCTTAACTCATATCTTAGTTGGTCACTTGTGGGGGAGATTAATGTGTAAGCAGAGAATCCAAATGTATGACGATCAAAAGGCGTTTTCTCTTATGGTGTTCTCTTTATACTGCCACACTGCGGCAGTCAGTAAGGCACGCGGAAACAAACCATACCTGAATAAACAGAAGAATCTCGTTGATGCCCCTGTAGAATAAATTCCCGTAGTCACGGCAACCATGTTGGCAATTAAATATGGCCAGTGTTTTTCACATCCAGTCAACAAGCCTGCAAAATGGATAGAATGGTCGTTTAGGTGGAACACTTGCCGCTTTCATGATCTTTTGTTCATTTGTTGATCCGTTCAGGGCTACCTTCCCTGACTGAATAGGATTATTGAATGGTTGGTTGAAGTGTATAGCCTTATCACGGCAGCTTGGTAGACTAAATGAGTGTTGGAAATTCTGTAGCCTATTGCATCCTCCCAATTCGAACACCTACTGCATCTTTCTGAGTTAACCTAATCTTATCACGATTTAAAACCAAAAGTTCAGCCATTATCTAGCTTTTCTGTTGATGCATGAGTAGTTTTGAGTAACGTGGTTGGTATTGCGAGCTGACCAGATGTAGCTCGGTCTGCATCGAGTTCAGCCATCCTGTTCTTGACAAGTTTCATGGTATTATTAAAAACAAAATATCTTTCACATCTCCACTATTTTATGGGGACTTCAGATGGCTCCTAACGTTTGAGCTCACACATCAAATGCAGTAGGTCCATAGTCAGGACTGTGTAAAAAACGGTGATAGGGTCATTCAGATGGTGGATTGCTTCGATCTAGTTATATCGTCAGATATCCAACACGCTGACTGTGCCATCGTGAGTTACTAAAACATAATGGTTGTAAATCCACAAGTAGCTGGGACCATCACGCAGGTATGGTCTGAAGCAGTACGTATACGAATTATTTGGTTCATCTAATTTCTGAAAAGTGGTTCATCCTTATCACCATTCAGCACGCGTTAATTGCTGTTCATAGATAGAAGTGCTTGATTTGTTTGGAGATACTTTGACTGGAACTGTAAGTTCTGAATGTTTGTCCGATTCCTCTGGATATATTTTCCAAGATGTGTATAAGGTCTCAAGATTAATGTGGAAAGACAACAAAACAGGGATTTTATTTTGACATCGCAACTTATGGTCCGGATATTCAACTTTGGATGGTTTCAGTTGACGAATTTTTGTGTTAGAGATATAGGCTGACTGATGAAATCATCTCTAAAACACGTGAAAGTGAAAGAAGCCCAGCTTAAGTGACATCCATGAAAAGAAGTGGAGGAGTCTATCCTTTCGGCTAATAAATAAGGAAATATAAGTTATGGTGAAATTATCAGGTTAAATCTAGACGGTTCAGATGAGCTGACATACCATTTAGCATGCTCCCGGGGACGAATAACAAATAATTCAAAAGTAGGATTACTTAGCTAGGAGTTGAGAGTTAGGGTCACAGTCTATGAGGCCGGGAAGTGCCGGCTAGTTGTACCACATAGGTACCGAAATGTTTGGGCTTACATAGTAATAAGTTTATCCCGAAATCCATACCGAACGGCGGAGGCGAGTCCGCCGTTTTAACACCATAATGTAATTGCACAGTCAGCCCATCTGGGAAAATTGTGATTCTCTTTCTCATGATGGTTATACAACCGCACAAGTGTGATCAGGAAAATGTCTAAGGTGTCAAGTTACTAGATAGTTTCACTCAGCTCTACTGAAAGACTAATGTGCTCAAATCTTCAGTGATGTGACTTAATTCTCGCCAAGTTACTCTGTTCATGACTTAAAGACAGCGTCAGCTTAATTGGCCTTAATGCAATAAGCAACTATAATGCAATTGACGTCAAAGTATCTGAGCCCTAATAGAAACGTACTGTCTATGTCACTTTCGGATAAAGCCTATATAACTTCATGAAAGCACATATTCTTGCCCTATTAAAATGGACGGTAAACTGCATCACAATCTGGCTAGTCTTGCGAAACACCGTTAGTTCCAGCAAGAAAATTGTGAGACCTTTAGTAATGAATTTAAGGTTTTAACCTTCAAAATTTTCTTTATTTAATCTGTCACACTAGTTGCTCACCGGTTTTTAGGTTCTTTTACGACTCTTTAATCGAAATGTGAGCGTGTTATGTGATGTGGATCTAACGACATCTTCTGACAACCAAATCGGTCGGAATGTCGAGGTAGCCCGCTCCGTTGATGAAAAATATCCGAAAACAATAGGAACGGCGATTACAATGCATGCGTTTATGATGATTGATTACATCGTCAAAATCCGATACCACGTTAAACTGCTTTGCCCCATAGCTACATTGTTGGAAGAAACGTAGGTTCGACTCTTATGAAACGTATCCAACTGTGAGCCTCACACTGAGGCTGTTAAATTTCATTCGGCAAGTTCGAGTGGGATCATTTGCGACGGAGTTTTTAAGGAATACATTATTTCTACACACAACGGACGGACTTCCTATGTGGTGCTACGTGCCGGAATACTCGTCATTTTGTCGCTCACATGTGTGCACCACAGTTCTACATCTAGTCAGTAGGAACAGACGGATGAGCATGCTAGGCAGCTAATCAACTATAGCACAATCAATAGAAGCAGAAAAAGGACAGTGAGGCAGCAAGCCTCTGGATACGGGTAGGTAAGCAGTGTGAATAGGCCATATATAGAGATAACGGTGCAGAAGGCAGGCAGTACTTTTGGGGGTTATTTTCGAATCAAGGGAAACGGAAACTGTGCACGTTATTTAGCTGACAACGTGACGAAGTAGTACGTGTAAAATTGAAGTGAACGCTTACGGCCATTTGAAACGAAATCCCAATATGCATTGTCAAAAAAGACACAATACGAACCCAATGAGAAAAATAGGGCATCCGAGGAAGTCGAGTTGGGGCAATGGATAGAATGCTCGTCTGCCATCCGTGGGGTTTCGAGTTCGACCCTGGGGTGACCTACTTGCCGTCGGAGCAGACGATCGTAAATAGGTAGAGTTGACACGAAATTGCAAGGGAAGACAAAAGGTGACAAAATTTTGTCATTAGTAGCTCTAGGGTAAACAGCCCTCGGGCGGGAGCAAAACTCCGAGAACGAGTTACAGGGAAACAAAACGGTGTTACAATAAACAACGTAAGTCACTCTACTCATGAGTAGTCAAACAAATAGGGGAAATAACGGCCGGGAGGAACCAGTATTGCGGGAACATGTCTTCTGCAGAGTTCGTGAGGGAGGTAGCTTAAACTGCAGTACAAGACTTTGCTCCCTTATTCTTATGTGTATATGTTTTATTTAGATGCGTTTTCACTTGCATATCGCACTCCTATTTGCTGCTGTGAGATGACATTTGAAGGTGCTCGTTAGAAATTATTCTGAGGCGCAAATATGCAACAATCGGTCAGGCAGCTCTTCTTCACCGTCCGTTAACTTGTTTTTTCCTGCTTACGAAAAGTGGGGTAACCGGCAGCTATTTAGATTGAAAGCCCTAGCCTTTTCGAAAAAAGTTGCACAATTATATCAGAACATTGGAGAATGCAAGTTTCAATAAGGGGTTGTGGCTCACTAGTTGCTCCAGTATAGTTATGTCCGTAGTACACACGTGGCATATTGAAATCAAAGTTTTAAACGGAGCAATAACATCTGATGGCAATAAGTATGATAATTTTGGAAAGATTATTAATGAAGGAAGCACTGATTAGGAGTTTTGACTTAAGTTAGAACTTGGGTCACCAGAATAGGGGGATCGATGAGGTTTCACGAGAAATTGACGTTTGGTTACAAAGTGTTTTTGAAACCAAAGCGAAGGCTTTGTTCTGCGAGTAGTGACTGCTTCATCTATGCCAGTGCGTGTATAAAGCGCAACTCGCACAATCTCCTTGAAGTTTATTTTGTGTTCCTCTTTTGTCATTGGTATAGCAATTGTATTGTTTCTCCCCTCATGGCAACCTGGCAGCGCGGTTTCCCCAGCCAATTGGGTGAACGTTGGACAACGCGTGCAGCACGCTTGCCTCCGAGTTGGTCCCTACTCGAGAGGAGGCTTATTGAGCAAGTACTGGATTGGTCTAAGTTTTCAGTTGCCGCCGATTCTTCTTGATAAATTTATGCACAGTTCGATCCGGAAGGCGTATACAGTGCTAAAATGGAAGCAGCACACTTCTCATCTCAATGATGAAAACAAAGACTGATATCAAATTGATATCGTTTAAAATTTTGACGACGTCTGTTTAGATTGATGCGATACAAAATATTGTCGTTTTCACCTTTTTTTGCACCATGACTTTCTTGTTGTTTTGTTGACCATTGTCTCAAAACTCATCTTTTTAAATGGGTCTATCCTCACTTAGGGGAATGGACAGATGACAAATGTCAGGTCCGAGGATATCAGTGCAATTCAACCACCGGAAAACTTCACCAATCAAGCCAAAGAAGGAAAAGAAGGCGGATCAGAGGCGAGCACATTCATAACTGACGAAGAGGAGGTGCTACCCGGCATTCCATACCCTCACAGCTCAGCGGAGAATGGACTTGACACAGGGCGACGTAGGTCGCTTGGTTCAGTTCAAACATTGGAAGTCGATGAAGAGTTTGAATCGGATAAAAGCGCAAATTAACCAGCTGTCTTAATCACTCCTCCAAGCAGCATTTCATAGGAGACTGATCACCCAACTATTACCTTGTTTGAATCATTCTTGGGCAATAGTTCATCCACATGTCTCTACATTTTTAAATACCTTACAAAAGCAACATATTTTATTGTAAAAGGATTGAAGATTTTCAAGTATATAAATTTATGGCAAAAGTTGCCTCTGCCAGAGTTTACACGGATTCTGAAAGACATTCGTGAGGGCGTAGAACCTGGTGCATATAAACGGCAACAGTCCCAAAAACCACCCCACCTTCTATCGCCACGAACAACCTTGATGATCTAGTGGCTGTTCTATACAGTCGCCCTGAGGGGCTCAATAGCATTCAGCCTCTAAATATCGTTTTTATTGCAATCGGTTTTCAAGAATGTTGAAGCCAGCCAAACGCAAAGTAACCACCGGTTGCCTATTTCTCAACACATGTCGTGAAAGACAGACCACACTCAGATCGCGTTTCGGAAGAAGACACGGCATTGCGCAAATTCATTCTTCTATGTTTTGAACTGTGTTTGTATCAATGCTGATGGCGTTATTTTCCCGCCAACTGTCGCCTCTTGAACTGAGACTTCTACTCATGAGGGAAATTTGAAGCGACGTGACGGCGCCAATTCACCTTTCACAAAATTATGGGAGTACCACATACTCGTAACCTTTGAATAGCAAACTAGCCTGTTGGAGAGAAATCATACGGGCTACTTGATACTCACTAATCGATAAATTTTAATTTTAATTTAATTATAGTCAACCGACTAAATTGACTAAATTAATTGGTTGAATTCAATGTAACCAAGCGCATCACCCAGTTGATACCAAGAGTCCAACAAACTCATAATCGACGTTCCAATTCTTCTAAACATTTCTTCAGTGGAGAAGCAGTTTTCCACCAAGATGAAATTTCTATTTTTATACTCTGATTAAGCTTACGACCATTCCTAATAAACTGTGATACCTTTTAATCGAAAAAAAGCTTATCTAAAATACACAAACTGAAGCCCTGTGGTAAGTCTTGCGGACTTCTATTTCGACTACCCAGATGTAGAAGATTTCGTTGAAGCTTTTGAATCGCCTGCAGATACCCGTCTTAAAAATTGTGTGCAAATGTTTTTTCGTAAATAAAAGACACAAAAGCACACTTGCTTAAGCTGATGAACTACATATTTTCATTGTCTTAAAAGCAAAAGTGGCAAGTAGTTTCAAGCATGCGTGATTTATGCGGTACAGGTGAGTGGCTTGGTAAGTGAAACTCAACTCAGTTAAACTCAAATGAAGCTGAACAATGCGGTTTATAAGTCCAAATAATGTTAGTTTTGAAGTAAATATTGTTTTAAAAAAATAACCTGAAAATCAAGCGCATTCTTTTGCCCCTCCATCAGTTCAGGGTGACGAGCAATTTATGCACTGCAAGATTTGTGCTATATAGGCCATATTCCCGTCCAGAACGATCATTAATTCGGTACAATAAGTGCCCTATGTTGGAGCTTTGAAGAACTTTGAAAAACTGCTTGCTTATTAGCTATAGACTATGCAAAATCACATAATACTCATGTGTAGTTGAGCTGGTAACATAACATAAATACAGCTTTATATAAGTAAATTATAATATAAAAAACAGGGGCGATCAACTCAACAGCGAAAGAGGTAATCGCACTGTTACTTGTCACGTAAAACTGGGATGACATTAAAACATCTTCTGTATGAACATGGTGCAGAGAGTGCACCAGCACGTTAGTGGGGCAACCAAGAGGATAAAAATCCAGGCATGGCTGTACAAACATACCGGATGGATAGGCTGAACAGCAATCAAATGCAGGTTATCAAATAGGGATATTTTCCCGGGAGAGTATCCTAAACAGAACGAAGCGTGAATGCACGGGCTCGCTGCATCAAGGGGTACGGCGTCAGTATGAATCCAAGACAGATCATTTGGCCTTCTGATTGATATCTTTCCGGTGTGTATTTGCAGCAGTAGCGAATATATATATATCGGTGGAGAACGTGTACGTGCGCTGTAAATAAGCCTGCATGATTAACTCCAGGTGAATTGGTCTGATTGCATTATTAGCCAAGTTGGCGGTGTCACTAGAGACTAGACGCGTAATTTGTTTTTGCATCGTTACAACTGTCCAGTTAGTTTCATTTTACTAATAAAATAGCCTCATAACTCCGCGATCCCGACAATGGGACAGGTTGCTTAATTTGGTCAGTCCGCTTAACCTTCAGACACACAAGTACCTAGTCACAGAACATTGGGTGCATGTGACGAGACTTGTTTGCAGGTGCCTTGAGTAACCATAGCAGTGCATGTTATAGGCTTTCAGACATTCGGCGTGTAAGATGCGGTTACATAATCGTGTTAAATATTCTTTCACGGATAACCTTTAGTTTGGCATTGTTAATCGGATTTGGATCGGGTAGAAAAGTCAGCAGGTATATTCGAATAAGGATAGATGAAGAAGACACACGATGGCGCCATTTTGAACGTTCTCGTCAGCCACAGTACATTTACCCAACGCAGACGAATGCAATTGCTGTCCTAGTTTAATTGTGCCTCTTTATGGATACGGTATCGACCGGCGAAGACAGCATTTGCATGCTCAAATTACCATGAGCTAAACTCTCCATATCCAAATGCGATACTGTTCATTATTCTACTGGAGGTAAGTTCTGCAAGGAGTATGGCCCTTTTTATACGGCAGGACATTAAAATCTCTTCCCGGAGAGTTATCAGTTTTAGGAAAACGACAGTACTGCTATGTCAAACGGCGATATAACCAGTCGTCGTTCAGCTGTAGCACCCTTCCGGTGCCTAGCTGCCATGCCACCCGAAGGAAGCACGAGAGCTGGGATACTGCCAGGTTGCCCAAGCCTAGACAGGGGAAGTCGAGAGGCAGAGGCAGGGTTCGAACCACGGACCTTCCGGTCAGTACGCTCGCTCTCTAACCGCTGAGCTATCTCGCCCCCGATATAACCAGAGAAGGATGTATATACATACTGTTATACTGGTATTGTTCCGGAGAAAATGTGATGAATAAACTCAAAAGAAAATGAAGTAAAATTGCACATTTTCTAAATTTTAAGTCATTTTGTTGCAGTCTAAATGTAGTTTGAATTTTTAAGTGTCGTCAGCACACTTTAGAAAAATGGAACGTTGAAACATCCAAAAATATGACAATTCAATCATCTGGTGCCAAGTTCAAAGGTAATTCAGAAATTCAACCAGTTAATAGTCACCATTAGAAGATGGCCTTAAATTCGACCTGGTCGGAAGGTACAGTCCCTTCATCTTGGTCGTCCATCAATTGGAAATTCTTTCAGCTGCAACCTGTATCGATACTTTTCACATGATCAATAAACTGTTGACCGATGACGACAAAGTGGAAGCTTTACAGACCTGATAGTCAAATGAAGCTAACTGGCATTTCCTCATTATTCAGGCAACCCGTATTGGGTGTGACCTGTAGAATGCATAGCCCGAAGTTCAAAATCTTACTTTCTGTAAGCGCAGAGGCTAGAGAATATTTGAACAGAAAGCCGTTTTATCTCTTTAATGATGGACATATCAGCCGAAAAACAGTGCGTGTTTCTGGCATTTGGTGCGAATCATTTTCCACCGTTATACGGTAATTTTCCGGTTGTCATGATTACCGCTGTCCGTCTTGATTCCGTCTGCCCTTTGAAGAAGAAATCCGTCAATCTTTGATGGAGGCACTCAGTCTGTTATCAGAGAGCCTCTTCTTTCGTTATTTACTGGTAAGATGATTATTATGATATATTATTAGGTTTTAAAATTGAAGTTTGACTTCATTCCTGATTGTAAATTCAACAATATTACTAATTCACAGCCAAACTGATGGAAATTTGCTCTGTACAAAAGATCAGTACCACAACGAGTTGAATAACACTGGTATTCTCCCAACCACTCTTACACCACGTAACACACTGCGTTTTCTGGAGGGAAACTAAAGACTTGCCTGAGGCCGATTTCAGACAAACCTTTTGTTATTTATTTTGGTGTGGTCTTTTGTGTACTACCCCCTAAACAGCGATGAAATAAGTTAAAGTTTGCTCCCCTGTGTGTCAGAGCCGTTGAGCGCTTCAAGTGTGAAAATTCAAAGCTAGAACGTTGAGTTAAGCTCATTTGATTTCGACCGCACGTGTGGAAAAGTGACTGCTATTTAGAGAAAAAAGAACATTTGGAATAACAGAATTGAGCAAGACGAAGGTAATTTCTTTCCAAGTTGCTACCCGACTCTTCAACAGTTTGTAAAGCGTTTAGTTTCTATATTCGTAATGATGCTTCGTATATTACAGTTCAGATGGTAATGTTTTGGTACAGTGATAATATTACAAAAATGAAGCGGATGGCTGGTGCGCACAAAAGGTGTGTTTCAGCCTAGTTGGCGTAAGCGAATTCAGGAATGTGTGGCCTAAACCATCTGTGTTTCGGGCCAAAATAAACACCAGATACCAGGGGTCACATCATTTTGACAAAGCAGTCCACTTTGAATAGAAGCTTGTTTCTGCTAACATGGCAGACAGATGCATCTTAATTTTTTGTCATGCTCATCTACTGACGTTGACTTGGCGGTTGCGGTAGACTGGGATATTTTTTCAACTGTGTCCTGTCCACGTACTCGCCTCCACATATTGAGTAAAAGTAACTTGGCTGTGGTTGTCAGTTGGGGCAGTGTCAGGAAAAAAACCACTGGCATTAAACAACAGTTGAACACCTGCAGGAAAGTTGTAACCGTATGTTCGGGACTTTTCACCTTGTAGCCGAATTTGAAGTATATACCTAAAACGAAGTAGATGCCGTTGGGTGCAGTACATATGGTAAATACTGTTGTGGTCACAATTGTTGTCAATATCAGTCGCATTGTCGACTTCCTGACAGAATCCGCTGCTGCATTGTCCTTGATATCCAGCCCTGAAGTTCGCTTCAAACGCATACCAATTGCCACATTTGTCGAAATAAACGTAAGAACAGGGATGATGCATGTACAGATAAGCCACAAAGTCGGGTAGAAATAGAAAGATCTGCTCACAGTGTTTGCGTTGCCCTTCGTTTCAAAAACGCACCTTCCCTGATCATCTGTACTGATCAAAAATAAATTCGGCAAGGCGAGAAGTACACTGAGAATGAATATAGACGTTTGGGATATCAAGATTCTGGCAAGACTATGCCGTTTGTAGCCTATCGCGAAGTAAACAGCATAGAACCGATCAAATGATAATGCGACCAGATTGAGTATACTCATGACATAAGGTACGACAAAAACAAAATTGCTCACCCATACGCTGCAGTACAGTTTGGATACCTTCTCCAAAGTAGGCAAAAGCTTGTCGCTTGTGTGTACGTAGGCGATAGATATGATAAGCGTCAATATGTTGCTTACTGTTTGACTTGTGATAAGCCATTGAAAGGTGACAGAACCGAACGAATGGTATTGTAGGTTGAACAACAGTAGAAGGTTGAGTAGAGTGCCAAAATAGAACACACATAGAGAGAATATGTCAAAAGAATGATGCCAAGGCAGAAACGATCTTGAATAAGTGACCATATTACTGCATAGTGGACGGCGCCAGAATCCCGAGAAAATAATATACACTACGGTTGTCATCTTATTGGTTTACATAGGAAACCAATCGGCTTGCTCACTAGCTGGGAGTCTAGGCACACTAACGGGTAAGGTGGCATTTTGTTAGAGCTCAGTTGAAGGTCAGTTTTAAAGGTGATTTTAAAATCTTAGGAAGTGTGTAGTATTGTAGGCAATGGTTAAGTCCAAACGTTTGCAATTACAAAAACCTAAGCTTTGCCCTTTTTACATAACATGCCTTCTGAAAAATGATCTTGAAGTTCAATCAGCAAAAGAAGGCTCAGTTTTCAGTAAATTTTTTCCCGAAATCTTCCGAGAAGAACCAGCTGTGAAATGACATACGTCCATGAATTTTATAACGGGGTATCTGAATTCCATGGGTGCCAACACCAAGGATTGTACTTGCACTTAGCTAGTGGACATCGCTGTTTGTTCATCTTAAAGCTGTATAATATCTGCAGGATATTTTCGACTTGTTCGCCGTGCGAGATTAGCAATCCATGTGAGTGTTCAATACATGGTTCCCATACAAGTCATACTATTGCTGAACCATATAATCAGTTTAGGTGTAATCTTGCGTTCGTATATTTTTGGACTGTAAACAATTATTCTCAGCATATTGTCGAGAAACCAGAAGAAGCATTACTTTCTCCAATATTTTGCTTGTAAAAGTCTTAACTTTGGACAACAGGATAGGGAGAAAAGTTTTCAGGATTGTAAGAAGGCCCCCAAAGAATATAAAACTTAGTACTTGTCACATTCAAACAAAAATCAGTCCTTGAATTAAGCAGTTGGATCCTGGATGAATTGCAAATATCTATACCTACGTAGCCACGAATCCTAACATTGTACTTGAAAGACAAAAGTCATGAAAGCAGCCTGACATATCTGATAATTCACCAGTTTCTAGCGTCAAACCAGGGATACTATCTTTACTGCAAGGAAGAACAATGACGTTTGTGCATATTTTCGTCAACCTTCAGACTGATGCTTATCGGCCATTTTAATCGTGAAAATTGGGTTAGGAGGCAAACTTTCTTTCTGACTTATAGTACCATAAGGAATAAACGAAAGTATAACTGAAGTAACTTATCATGTTACTCAAGTAAACTAGTCAGGTGAATTATCTAAGCAGACTGTTTGGTAACTTCAATCTCAGCGGACGAGGCACTGCAAAAACGTTGAAGGGAGAAACACTAATCCACTGATTCGGCTAACATGGCTTGGTTATTCTCCATAGAATTTGAGATTGCGAATGAACTGAGGTGGGTGAGTTATCGTGTACTTACAGAAAGCCAGCGTAATTTCCTTCCGTTAACAAATCTTTTCTTTCGGAATCTGAGCCAGTAGGGTTCAAAGCAGAACTTATTAGACAGAAGGCTGGGTGAGGCAGTTAGTGGGCCTGAAGTAACGAGACAAATCAAAGTGACCGAAATGCAAACAATCACCGTTCAGGACGTCATTCACAAGTTCGGCCATACTATACTGTCAAAGCGTAGAAAACCTGTTCGTCCTGCCGCCCAGAGGTGTTGAGTTCGACAGCCTAAATAGATCAAATAAACCCGGCGGAAAACCAAAGAAAAAAACTACTCACGAGGAAAGGTCAGGCTTATGAAATAATGTGAAAAACGACAGGAATATTGACAATTTTTCTCAGGCTGCTGAAAAATTAGAAGAGTTATGGGAAGTATGTTAATGCATGTACTAACGGCTGCGGAAAACTGATACCATCTCCCCGTCAGAAATTTGAGTTACGATACATACTGGGCATGGTTAAAGTGGTTGACATTGTATCAACCACAACATTATTCACAAAATGTTGCAGGAGCTGGTAAGGTACATGTGAGAAATGGTACACGATAAATGAATATAAAGAGGACAGACTGTTGACATTCTTCTCGTAGAGAAAATGCGAATGGAGTATAAAAATCATGTTGTTAATTCAAGACTCTGTAACACAAGTAATTAGCTTAAGTACTTGGTAAACAACACAAATCAACGACCGACGTTTACTCAAATCGAGATAAACTAATGGAAAACTGGAATCGGAGTAAATCTGCCAAGCAGATAGGGTCCACAATTGCACTGTTCTTAAGGCGATGACGATGGTAAACTAAATTATTTCGACATTTGTTACTATGTTTTTGGGGTCAACCAGCTTACACATGTTGTTCAAGCAGACATTTATCATAATGTTGACCTAAGGTAACAAGGTCGAATCAGTAGGATTGTGGCAAATATCTATACCTACGTAGCCACGAATCCTAACATTGTACTTGAAAGACAAAAGTCATGAAAGCAGCCTGACATATCTGATAATTCACCAGTTTCTAGCGTCAAACCAGGGATACTATCTTTACTGCAAGGAAGAACAATGACGTTTGTGCATATTTTCGTCAACCTTCAGACTGATGCTTATCGGCCATTTTAATCGTGAAAATTGGGTTAGGAGGCAAACTTTCTTTCTGACTTATAGTACCATAAGGAATAAACGAAAGTATAACTGAAGTAACTTATCATGTTACTCAAGTAAACTAGTCAGGTGAATTATCTAAGCAGACTGTTTGGTAACTTCAATCTCAGCGGACGAGGCACTGCAAAAACGTTGAAGAGAGAAACACTAATACACTGATTCGGCTAACATGGCTTGGTCATTCTCCATAGAATTTGAGATTGCGAATGAACTGAGGTGGGCGAGTTATCGTGTACTTACAGAAAGCCAGCGTAATTTCCTTCCGTTAACAAATCTTTTCTTTCGGAATCTGAGCCAGTAGGGTTCAAAGCAGAACTTATTAGACAGAAGGCTGGGTGAGGCAGTTAGTGGGCCTGAAGTAACGAGACAAATCAAAGTGACCGAAATGCAAACAATCACCGTTCAGGACGTCATTCACAAGTTCGGCCATACTATACTGTCAAAGCGTAGAAAACCTGTTCGTCCTGCCGCCCAGAGGTGTTGAGTTCGACAGCCTAAATAGATCAAATAAACCCGGCGGAAAACCAAAGAAAAAAACTACTCACGAGGAAAGGTCAGGCTTATGAAATAATGTGAAAAACGACAGGAATATTGACAATTTTTCTCAGGCTGCTGAAAAATTAGAAGAGTTATGGGAAGTATGTTAATGCATGTACTAACGGCTGCGGAAAACTGATACCATCTCCCCGTCAGAAATTTGAGTTACGATACATACTGGGCATGGTTAAAGTGGTTGACATTGTATCAACCACAACATTATTCACAAAATGTTGCAGGAGCTGGTAAGGTACATGTGAGAAATGGTACACGATAAATGAATATAAAGAGGACAGACTGTTGACATTCTTCTCGTAGAGAAAATGCGAATGGAGTATAAAAATCATGTTGTTAATTCAAGACTCTGTAACACAAGTAATTAGCTTAAGTACTTGGTAAACAACACAAATCAACGACCGACGTTTACTCAAATCGAGATAAACTAATGGAAAACTGGAATCGGAGTAAATCTGCCAAGCAGATAGGGTCCACAATTGCACTGTTCTTAAGGCGATGACGATGGTAAACTAAATTATTTCGACATTTGTTACTATGTTTTTGGGGTCAACCAGCTTACACATGTTGTTCAAGCAGACATTTATCATAATGTTGACCTAAGGTAACAAGGTCGAATCAGTAGGATTGTGGATGAAAACCAACAGCATGTATGCCGCTGACTGCCTTAAGCTAGACGTGTGTGTCGGCCTCAACCTGGAAGTTCGGCAGCACAGTAAACAATCAGAAGTTTATTGGAACTATTCATTGACTTATGCTAATCCTGTAGGGAAACAGCATGGCTTCAGCATGATGTGGTACTCGTAAATTCGATGTATCCCGTTCAGAATATTCACAACGAAGTGTTCAGGGACAGCTACGATGATTAAATGGCAACCTGAGTAAGCGCATCTGAGGAGATGGACGGAGTTGAATAAGAAATTCGGACTGTACGTTCCGAAATAGTGAATAAGCAATTTGGTTGTGCACACAGGACTTCGAATTCCAAGCAACTAAGAGGAAGTACTCCTATCAGAGCCAGTAAAACATTGAGGAAATGAAATTTAAGGCTCTTCAGGAGTAAAAAATATTTCATAAGTCATCCCAGATGCCTACTATTAGTTCGGAAATTTGCAAACGTTTTCATTTGTAGCATCCAATAGCGCAGTACCACTGGTGAAGCGACCCATCTCTCTTAGGTTAACGGTCGAGTCTCCAGTGCTTAGGAACCTATTGGAAATAAAATTGGTCCCCATGAGCTAACCTGCATTTAGTCGCTGGTCTGATCAAACTCGTCTGCTCAACCGCATACTCTCCAAACTGTAGAAAAATTCTTGCGTTCGATGAACTAGTGGCGCGAGCGTGAATGTGTGACTGCGCAAGCAATATCGTCTGTCCAATTCACCGGAGTCTAATCATATTCCCTAATTGTTTGCTTGAAATCAGAACTTCGTCAGATAGTTAGTCAGACTGAATCAACTTATAACCGCTTTCGCGATTCAACTTTGGCAGGAACGTGTTTTCTGCACAAGGTTCTTATCAAAGTCTATTGGGAACACGTTGTTTCGGACGTGTATGAAGCGAAAATAACGGCTTAGTTTTGTTTCCCGAAACATTCAATTTGGCCGTACGGCGACTTTCGCAAGGCGATTCATCCCATCACAGGAGCTAGTCACCATAAACCAAATCAAGCGAGTAAACATGGATGAGATGCCGAAAAGGCTAGCATGTTGCGTTTATTAACAGTTCGTTGGCTGATCGTGGAAAGCCTGATGAAATTCCGGGTTTTCAATTACTAGACAGTAACACAATCAAGCAAGCCAACTTCGCACTCCAATGTGCAACTGTTTTCAGCAAGGCACTTAACTGTTGCGGATATAAAGTGCGAAATTTCGTCCCTGCCGGGAATTGAATAAATTACTGTCTAGTTTGTTTGGTGTATCTCCGTTGGCAGTCACTGGTGCCCATGACAACAGATAATCGTTCGTACAGAAAGGAAGAGGCCGTGTGCGTCATTTCTAACAGGAAAATTGTTTGATCTTTGACACGTCCGTCATGAGCGAGAAAAGACTGTTGGTATATTTGTCATTTTCAGTTTGCGTGTTTGTGCTGCGCATCTGAGTGTTCATACACAGTAAGCTATATTCGACTCGTGGAGCAGTGTTGCGGGAATGCTCACAAAATCAATGGATTATCACATCCATTAAACTCTTACGTTGGCACCGATGGATGTAAGAGGTTGTCGAACGCTCTAGTGGAATGACGTAGAAATACGGAAATGTTAACTCGAGTACTCGTTTTCAATTTAAAACAACTGGTCCAGTCCCAGTTCCATCGGTCCCGTTTACTCCGTCGGTATGAGTGTCCATCTTGATTATATGGTCCGGAATACCGTAGTACCCACCCTTCATTAATTCCTGTCCGACTTTCTCATGTGACTAAGGATAGGATAATCCATAGTTTGTGCTGTATATATTTTATCTGATCTATCACCACCTCTTGTATAACCGGTTCGGCTGAGCTTTGGGCGGTGGCAGTGGAGACGGACGAATTCGATGGGGCTAATGTACGTTAGAAACCTAGGTCTCCTAATGTCAATCTTCGTGCTTTAGTTGGTGTGGCTCTAGTTTTAGTTTATATGCGGTTGTTTTCATATTTTCCAATTATTTGCCCAGTAAAGGCCTCCGGACTTTTGGTGAGACTTGGACAGAAAAGCAGCCCATGCTATTTGAGCAAGCCCCGAAATCGCCTACACCTCGTAGTAATCAATTTTACTGTCTGTCCTCTGCTTGTAGTGGTTAATCTACTGGGTCACCTAGAGAACTGGGTTTGCATTCCAACCGGATTGTTTAAGTGTAGACTGTGTTGAGCCAAATGTTTTTGAGGTGGATCGGATTGTTCGTTGCAATAGGGCGGAATGTTTCTGAGGTGGATCGGATTGTTCGTTGCAATAGCTGATTTCTGCCCAATGATGTAACCTGAATGTTCACGGAACTGTACGCTGCAGAGTATACCAGTGACAGCATTTCGAAAAGACACCACATTTGTTTGTCCATTGAATATGGACATGTAAATAAATGACAGGAATGGGATCGACACTCTGACGCTGCGAGTAAGCATGCACAAACATCTACCCCTCATGGGGACTCTGATGTACATAAACGCCTGCTTGGGACTAACCAACATCAACTCAGACGATTACCCGCCTAAAATTGGTAAGTTTTGGTGGTCGTTGCACATGGTGAATCTTAAAATACAGAGGCATCGCATTTATCTGCCAATCCGGCTAATATTACTAGATACTGAATTTGTTTGTCAACGTTCGCCTTGTCACAACCCTATCGTGGATTGCACCTACTTTCTGTAGGATATGAGATGCTTCTATGATTTCGTCCTCCATAATTGAGTGCTCTTGAAGAGGCCAAAGCAAAATGTGAGGGCTCAGGATATGGATTGAGACGCTTTTTCTGGTGTGGAGCCCATCGAATTTGGATCACTGGATGTTGCTCCACAGAAAGAAAATCAATCATACAACTTTATTCGGGCTTACTCAGCGCATCCTCTCTTAGTGTCCTCATTCTGCCCGACCAAGTTTCTCTCTGGCCAACCCGTTGCTTTTGGGAAGAATGGCCAACGCAGGTTTCCATCGAAAAGCCAGAAGCCCACCGCCCCCGACCCATCCATCAAGGAACATGGGGTAGTGGCTGGATGATAAAGTGTTCAAAGTGAATAGACCTGTTGTTCGCATACAACGATCTTTACGTTCAGCACAACCGAATCCACTTGGTTTCCTTCCCTGTAGTCACGTAGTATGTGGGTTACGAAACAGCGTTCCTAAGCACTGGGGACTCGACCGTTCACCTAAGAGAGATGGGTCGCTTCACCAGTGGTACTGCGCTATTGGATGCTACAAATGAAAACGTTTGCAAATTTCCGAACTAATAGTAGGCATCTGGGATGACTTATGAAATATTTTTTACTCCTGAAGAGCCTTAAATTTCATTTCCTCAATGTTTTACTGGCTCTGATAGGAGTACTTCCTCTTAGTTGCTTGGAATTCGAAGTCCTGTGTGCACAACCAAATTGCTTATTCACTATTTCGGAACGTACAGTCCGAATTTCTTATTCAACTCCGTCCATCTCCTCAGATGCGCTTACTCAGGTTGCCATTTAATCATCGTAGCTGTCCCTGAACACTTCGTTGTGAATATTCTGAACGGGATACATCGAATTTACGAGTACCACATCATGCTGAAGCCTTGCTGTTTCCCTACAGGATTAGCATAAGTCAATGAATAGTTCCAATAAACTTCTGATTGTTTACTGTGCTGCCGAACTTCCAGGTTGAGGCCGACACACACGTCTAGCTTAAGGCAGTCAGCGGCATACATGCTGTTGGTTTTCATTCTGATTGTCTGATTGAGTTTTGGATGCGGTCGATGCTTTTGGTACGCTAGTACCAGGTGTCTCTCCTCAACTAATTTTGTTGGTTTTCCATAGAGCCTCATCTGGATAAATTGGCATGGCGTTAGACTAGTGAAACGCCAGCGTTTCTCCGTGTGTCGCCCTTGAGAATGACGGTCAGTGCGGTCCAAACACCAAGCACGATGTTGAGCTATTTGTTCAAACTTAGTTTATCGGTCAGCGGAGATGATGAGGCGTCCCATAGTGAGTCTCTCTCCCACACACACAATTGTGAGCAACTGGGTCGGGTTTCAAAAACCGTTGACTCCTCAGATCGTCTAGAGCCGTATACCGACTAAGAGCTCTGCCTTAATTACTCATTACTCATTTGAAGTTTCATTGTCCGTTTGCTCATCAAGTAGAGGGGTCAGTTTCTTGGATAATTGCTGACCAAATCCACTCGAGATGATTTGGAAACGAACAATTTTGCCACATTGGTGAGGGAGATACTGGAAACAATGTGTGCCAAGTGGGCTTTGCTTATTCAACGATTCACGAAAATCGGGAACTATACTCGTAAGTAGCGAGTATTTGCAAACATTTGCAAACAAATTCGGTTTTACGCGAGACTCACCTGGAACCCAGCTGAATCTCTCGTTGGTGATGTTTCCAGGCATCTGAATGTGCTTCACCCTAACTGTTATTTCGTAAATCGACCAATCCGACCACGTGCCTCGCACAAATGCGTTGATCGATTGCAGTATGTTTGGGTAAACACGACCAACCGTGGGTGTGGTCCCAAAAATATTGTCACTTTAGATTCAAACTGAAAATCACCCCAACCTATCCACTTAAACACTGTGCACTACTAGTTTCTCTCGAAGCAAGCCACATGGTTGGAAACAAAACTAAGCCGTTATTTTCGCTTCATACACGTCCGAAACAACGTGTTCCCAATAGACTTTGATAAGAACCTTGTGCAGAAAACACGTTCCTGCCAAAGTTGAATCGCGAAAGCGGTTATAAGTTGATTCAGTCTGACTAACTATCTGACGAAGTTCTGATTTCAAGCAAACAATTAGGGAATATGATTAGACTCCGGTGAATTGGACAGACGATATTGCTTACGCAGTCACACATTCACGCTCGCGCCACTAGTTCATCGAACGCAAGAATTTTTCTACAGTTTGGAGAGTATGCGGTTGAGCAGACGAGTTTGATCAGACCAGCGACTAAATGCAGGTTAGCTCATGGGGACCAATTTTATTTCCAATAGGTGCCTAAGCACTGGGGACTCGACCGTTCACCTAAGAGAGATGGGTCGCTTCACCAGTGGTACTGCGCTATTGGATGCTACAAATGAAAACGTTTGCAAATTTCCGAACTAATAGTAGGCATCTGGGATGACTTATGAAATATTTTTTACTCCTGAAGAGCCTTAAATTTCATTTCCTCAATGTTTTACTGGCTCTGATAGGAGTACTTCCTCTTAGTTGCTTGGAATTCGAAGTCCTGTGTGCACAACCAAATTGCTTATTCACTATTTCGGAACGTACAGTCCGAATTTCTTATTCAACTCCGTCCATCTCCTCAGATGCGCTTACTCAGGTTGCCATTTAATCATCGTAGCTGTCCCTGAACACTTCGTTGTGAATATTCTGAACGGGATACATCGAATTTACGAGTACCACATCATGCTGAAGCCTTGCTGTTTCCCTACAGGATTAGCATAAGTCAATGAATAGTTCCAATAAACTTCTGATTGTTTACTGTGCTGCCGAACTTCCAGGTTGAGGCCGACACACACGTCTAGCTAAAGGCAGTCGGTGGCATACATGCTGTTGGTTTTCATTCTGACTAAGGCAGTCAGCGGCATACATGCTGTTGGTTTTCATTCTGATTGTCTGATTGAGTTTTGGATGCGGTCGATGCTTTTGGTACGCTAGTACCAGGTGTCTCTCCTCAACTAATTTTGTTGGTTTTCCATAGAGCCTCATCTGGATAAATTGGCATGGCGTTAGACTAGTGAAACGCCAGCGTTTCTCCGTGTGTCGCCCTTGAGAATGACGGTCAGTGCGGTCCAAACACCAAGCACGATGTTGAGCTATTTGTTCAAACTTAGTTTATCGGTCAGCGGAGATGATGAGGCGTCCCATAGTGAGTCTCTCTCCCACACACACAATTGTGAGCAACTGGGTCGGGTTTCAAAAACCGTTGACTCCTCAGATCGTCTAGAGCCGTATACCGACTAAGAGCTCTGCCTTAATTACTCATTACTCATTTGAAGTTTCATTGTCCGTTTGCTCATCAAGTAGAGGGGTCAGTTTCTTGGATAATTGCTGACCAAATCCACTCGAGATGATTTGGAAACGAACAATTTTGCCACATTGGTGAGGGAGATACTGGAAACAATGTGTGCCAAGTGGGCTTTGCTTATTCAACGATTCACGAAAATCGGGAACTATACTCGTAAGTAGCGAGTATTTGCAAACATTTGCAAACAAATTCGGTTTTACGCGAGACTCACCTGGAACCCAGCTGAATCTCTCGTTGGTGATGTTTCCAGGCATCTGAATGTGCTTCACCCTAACTGTTATTTCGTGAATCGACCAATCCGACCACGTGCCTCGCACAAATGCGTTGATCGATTGCAGTATGTTTGGGTAAACACGACCAACCGTGGGTGTGGTCCCAAAAATATTGTCACTTTAGATTCAAACTGAAAATCACCCCAACCTATCCACTTAAACACTGTGCACTACTAGTTTCTCTCGAAGCAAGCCACATGGTTTAATAGGTTTGGCCAAACAATCTGACGGATTCATTTGTTTCGTAGAGTGAGAATATCTTTGATTCTCTAACATGAGGCCTCAATTTGTCTTTACAGTTTTAATAGTTGGTCAGTGATTGTGTGGACGTTTCATGGACGTTTTCCCACTCATTCACCACCCTGGTTAAATGTGCACTTGCTCACTACGAGATTGGGCAGAATCGACCTACATATTCCGGCAAGTGTGGCCTGGCAGACAAATCTGAATCGACTGGCTGAGATGTGAACGGTCACACGGTACGGTTGATTAGCAACCCAGTGGAATTGAATTATCTCCACCAAATTCAGTTCACTGATGATGCTTCGATGGACGCCGATAGTCAGGATGGATCGAATCAGTCCCGTCGATCAAAATGCAAACTAGTATTTTGTTTACATGTTCAGATATTTCTGGTACGTTTTGCAATCATTGGTAGGATGGATGTGTCGCAGTCAGTGACCTGGAATTGTAAGTCCGGCTGAGCTCGTGCAGTGCCGATGGGAGAAGAGTACCAATCCGTTAATCTTTCCGTGCATTGAGAACTCACAGAATGGTCGCTTCAAGAAGGAATGGGGACTGTTATAACAAGAGTGAAATGGTCACGAATTGCACAGTCTCTGCCTTCCGATTGTAGCGAAATCACTTCGTCAAATATATTTGTGCCTAAACTGTCTCAAGTGCTGTGGAGGACGTCGTATATGCTCGGTGACTTACTGTCTAAGACAGAGAGCCATCATAGATCACGAAGCTTCTGTGAGGTGCAGGTGCTGCTCAGCAGACTCCTAGCGGGATCGTATTGCTTTGCCAATCCAGTACCATGCGCGAAACGTTTGAGTTGAATGAGTTGGATTTCGTCATGTACGTGTTCTCTATGAAGGTTCGGCGGATCGATTCATTGAAGTCCTGTCCCGAGTTCTGTAGTCTGATGATATGTGTTATGCAAATTCGCTGCAACATGGAAGACTGTCTCTGCTGACTACAGTGACCAGGTCATTTAGCAGAAACAGGCTGTAATATGTTTAGCGATTTCGCCCATACGAAATAGTAGGAAGAAGCGAATCTAGAACCGCTAACTTGAGGACTTCAGGACCGAATAGTACCTTCAAAACCGGAACTAATTCTCAAGGAGTCATAAATGCAATTGTGCATGTGCCTTCAACCTATGACTTGTGAATTAGGAGAAGGTGCTATGGTTTAATCTTGTCGCTAAATCAAACATGAAGCGACACTCGGCTGTCGCCTACCGCGAATTCACATTCCGTCCTCTCGGTCCGTTTTGCATGTTGGACGTGTATTTTCTCGGAATATCTCAGCTTGAAATTGCAGGTAATCTCCATGTTGTCCGTGAGGCCCTTGACTGATTCTTTTGTCTTCATCCGAAAACCCTTCTTCCACAATCCTACACATTCGACCTTGTTACCTTAGGTCAACATTATGATAAATGTCTGCTTGAACAACATGTGTAAGCTGGTTGACCCCAAAAACATAGTAACAAATGTCGAAATAATTTAGTTTACCATCGTCATCGCCTTAAGAAAAGTGCAATTGTGGACCCTATCTGCTTGGCAGATTTACTCCGATTCCAGTTTTCCATTAGTTTATCTCGATTTGAGTAAACGTCGGTCGTTGATTTGTGTTGTTTACCAAGTACTTAAGCTAATTACTTGTGTTACAGAGTCTTGAATTAACAACATGATTTTTATACTCCATTCGCATTTTCTCTACGAGAAGAATGTCAACAGTCTGTCCTCTTTATATTCATTTATCGTGTACCATTTCTCACATGTACCTTACCAGCTCCTGCAACATTTTGTGAATAATGTTGTGGTTGATACAATGTCAACCACTTTAACCATGCCCAGTATGTATCGTAACTCAAATTTCTGACGGGGAGATGGTATCAGTTTTCCGCAGCCGTTAGTACATGCATTAACATACTTCCCATAACTCTTCTAATTTTTCAGCAGCCTGAGAAAAATTGTCAATATTCCTGTCGTTTTTCACATTATTTCATAAGCCTGACCTTTCCTCGTGAGTAGTTTTTTTCTTTGGTTTTCCGCCGGGTTTATTTGATCTATTTAGGCTGTCGAACTCAACACCTCTGGGCGGCAGGACGAACAGGTTTTCTACGCTTTGACAGTATAGTATGGCCGAACTTGTGAATGACGTCCTGAACGGTGATTGTTTGCATTTCGGTCACTTTGATTTGTCTCGTTACTTCAGGCCCACTAACTGCCTCACCCAGCCTTCTGTCTAATAAGTTCTGCTTTGAACCCTACTGGCTCAGATTCCGAAAGAAAAGATTTGTTAACGGAAGGAAATTACGCTGGCTTTCTGTAAGTACACGATAACTCGCCCACCTCAGTTCATTCGCAATCTCAAATTCTATGGAGAATGACCAAGCCATGTTAGCCGAATCAGTGTATTAGTGTTTCTCTCTTCAACGTTTTTGCAGTGCCTCGTCCGCTGAGATTGAAGTTACCAAACAGTCTGCTTAGATAATTCACCTGACTAGTTTACTTGAGTAACATGATAAGTTACTTCAGTTATACTTTCGTTTATTCCTTATGGTACTATAAGTCAGAAAGAAAGTTTGCCTCCTAACCCAATTTTCACGATTAAAATGGCCGATAAGCATCAGTCTGAAGGTTGACGAAAATATGCACAAACGTCATTGTTCTTCCTTGCAGTAAAGATAGTATCCCTGGTTTGACGCTAGAAACTGGTGAATTATCAGATATGTCAGGCTGCTTTCATGACTTTTGTCTTTCAAGTACAATGTTAGGATTCGTGGCTACGTAGGTATAGATATTTGCAATTCATCCAGGATCCAACTGCTTAATTCAAGGACTGATTTTTGTTTGAATGTGACAAGTACTAAGTTTTATATTCTTTGGGGGCCTTCTTACAATCCTGAAAACTTTTCTCCCTATCCTGTTGTCCAAAGTTAAGACTTTTACAAGCAAAATATTGGAGAAAGTAATGCTTCTTCTGGTTTCTCGACAATATGCTGAGAATAATTGTTTACAGTCCAAAAATATACGAACGCAAGATTACACCTAAACTGATTATATGGTTCAGCAATAGTATGACTTGTATGGGAACCATGTATTGAACACTCACATGGATTGCTAATCTCGCACGGCGAACAAGTCGAAAATATCCTGCAGATATTAGTACAGCTTTAAGATGAACAAACAACGATGTCCACTAGCTAAGTGCAAGTACAATCCTTGGTGTTGGCACCCATGGAATTCAGATACCCCGTTATAAAATTCATGGACGTATGTCATTTCACAGCTGGTTCTTCTCGGAAGATTTCGGGAAAAAATTTACTGAAAACTGAGCCTCCTATGTAAAGCGAAGGCATAATATGTAAAAAGTGCAAAGCTAAGATTTTTGTAAAGATGGCGCAACGGTCTGTGTTGCTGTTTTACTTTCACACCTAAGCTGGGAGCATCAAGTTTGTGACTGGAAATCTGCTACGACTGTCTCGAACTCTTTTGAAACATCAGCCACTGTGCACTTGATGATAACTAAACACTCGGTTGTTGTTACCTAGACAGAAAATTCAATCGTTATTGGGACACTAGAAAATAATATTAAATAACGGTTCTGTTGAACGATAGATAACGTGTTATTTTTTCCATCAACAGATGTTGCAAATTCAGTAATTTTGGTATATAAATGCTACTGGCTTTATGTCATTAGCCAGGTCATCTCGCACCTATCCTAACACGAAAGTCATCTAAAGGGTTTTCTCTTGAAGCAATCTTTGTTCATGGTCTTATTGTGATGACACACTCTGTGGATGATGAAATCTTGCTGTGAAGAATCAAGGGTCTGTCAATTGTGTCCATGTGACTCAGCTTTATAGCTGTTCAACATTCTACATTATTCAAGGTTCTACTACTTGTAAGAGAAGAAAGACGTTTCAGCGATTTGCAAACAGCGACGTGACCAACCGGAAACTGACCACTGCTTGCTTTGCGATAGCGTGGAGGTATACGGTTGGCTCGCAACCTAGTTGGACGCTTCGTCCCAAAACACGATAAAATTCTGAAAATATATATGCACCGGTTTCGGCCACAAACTCTCCCTCAATGCATCGATCGCAGTGGTGGGGGGCAGTTATCGCTCATTCGGACATTACTGCTGGATTTCCAGGCTAGCGCTGCCAAATGTGGTGTGGAATGAGGTTTCCTCTTACATGAATGCAAAGCTGTAATATTTTGCGATTATGGATTTTGGTGGGTTACACGAAGAAAACGTAATGGTGCCCACTTTACTTGATACTTTATCTCAAGAATCATTGACTGGACACATTTTAGTTTGTTGATTAATCTTTTACGAAAATTACGATAACCTTCTGCTAAGTTATTTTACATATTTCTTTCCATCATTTTCTTACCATCTTACTTAGTTTAACGTCTGAATTTGTACGAACTTTGAGCTTATTAAGGGACGCAGAATATACTTTTTTTGAAATAGCTCGTTTACATTTCGATGCATTCAATCGATATACTGGCATGTATAGTAAAGACGTTCTTTATGACTCCGAAGATAACTTGGTGTCAATTAAGCTGTTCTGAGGGGTGTTCATCTATCTGGATTTGACCGTGTTTCCTGATGCACATCGGCTCAATGATACGCCATCTTATGTTTTTCATTGAGGCATTTCTGAATGCCCACTGTTTACTATTTTGACTCCTTACTAAAGTACCAGGAAGTTAGTCCACTTAAAATTGCCTATAGTCCCCATTCTGTTCTACTCTGCGCCCTAAACTTGAAGTTCACATAAGTTGAGGGAACCAAGGGACGCTACACAGCCGTTTCACCACTACTGAAATACTACAAGAGTACACGATTCTCTAGTCATTGATGTCATTCTGCTGCCAACGTCTGATAGGCAAACTGGTTAACTCAGACTCAAACAGGATATACCACCACCAGCCTTTCATCAATCGGTTGCTGATGTCCGCCTTCAAGCGTAGGGACATCTCACACAGCGGGCACATGAGATTGTAGTTTTTATTTCAAAACCGACTACTTATATATTTCAGGTAGTGAGACGATAGGGTTCGTCTGACTCCATTAACTGCCGCATTTAACAACGAGGCGGGTCTCCGAAACTGATTTTTCTGTCGCTAAAATAAATACGGGACTTTCTCCTGAATGAGTTTGCTACTCAAATAAAGTGCTTGAAATTCGTAGCACTGCATTTAGAGTGACTGATTTTATATTTTCGATCACATTGAAAAACACGTGGACTGTAGTGTGGAGAACGTTTCATCACACGTCACAATACTTGGAATGAAGTGCAACAATCAGGCTCTTCGGTCGCCTTGAATAAACGTCCCAAAATGCTCATACAATCAAAATGACTACATGAACACTGGTAAACATTTTGGTGAATCACTGTGAAACCTGGTGAATGAACAGTGATCGCTGAGAATAGAGAATATTACGGTACCACTGTACGAATGTGTCTGATTTGTTGTGCTGAGTTTGCTGGGTGCCCGCTGCTGTGCTTTTGTGTGAAGTTTTCTAGGTTAGGTCATCTGCAGCTACACGGGCGTGAATGCAGATACACTCTCCAAAGACTACTGTGCATCTTGTAATGGAAATGTGCTGCTTTGGAGGATCTGGCATTTATAAATATTCACCTTTTTATTTGAACAGACAGTAGGCTAGTGAGTAATATAATATTGCCTCTATGCGTTGTTCCAAAACAGGATGCCTGGCTAAAAGTCTTGACCGTTACTGTGACTATGAAGGTGGTAAGGATATCGGTCCATCGGTGGTTCAATAAAGAGATTCTTGTCGCTCTCAAGCGGACCGATGAACAGGATCGGAAGAGAAATCCCCTCCGCCAGTTCAAACATAATGGCACTTTTAAGATAAGGACGTCACGTGCATTTGACAACAAAGACTTAGATGACGGTCACGATGGATTAAACCGTAGCGAATCAGTCAGAGAACCTGGGAATGGCAATGTTACTGGCATTTAGAATAGTCGTAAAATTATGTTCTCTGGACAGGGGATGAGACTTCTCCTAACGTTTCAGAGCTTTAATTGTCATGTCGTATTCTCAGAATTCATCTGCGATACAGTAATCCCAGTCTACGGAATTACACGCACTTCATGGGCGTTAGTCCTACAGCCGAATACCACATCGCCAATATATTTACACCTTGTGAAACATCTAGGATATTCAAAGACGAGAACACGCAAAGAAAATAGGTGGTTGGAGCAACTACCATTTCTTACATCAGAGTTCAAAACTCAGGTTTCCCCGTCATTTGGGAGACATATTGTGAAGAACAGCATAAAGATGGGTGACCAAATAACTCAGTGGTAGTCCACAATAATAATTTCAGATTGCATACACTTCAAACCAGTCATATAGGCCATCTAGACAGGAGGTTACGACCAGGAAGCCGGTGAGCCTGAATAGGAGCCATATCTTGCAGCATATTCAGCCATGAACAGAGGTATCCCGCGGGTCTTCTTCCGGAAGGCTAGTCACACAGCACTCCGTAAAGTGTGTAGTTTACCACCTCTCTGATTTCAAAACACTGACTATGCAGGGATAACAGTGGCCATGTAAGTGAATTTCACGCAGTACATGATCAAAACCCACGTTTTGTTGCTGAACAAATTCTATGATTGAAGTCCCCGTTGAGCAAGCAAACACAAAACTGTCCCATCGACGATTTGCGGGACCAGCCTAACCAATCCGTGGTTTTGAGACGACCATCATCGACGTTTGGAAGAAGTCGTAGTTTCCAATCTCGTACTGGTTATGTCTCACAAGTGTACAACAGCTGTTTGTATTGTAATCTAATACAACATTTTTTGAGAATTAGGGATGTGTTTTGCCGCCATGGTGTCTGAAATGAAAAAAGCAAATAGGGACTTTGAGATTCGTGCACTAACCTCATCGTTACACCAGTCGGAAAGTGTGTAGCTTCCAAGATGAGCAAAAAGACCAGAAATTTTCATTGTCTTTCCTGGTTTTTAAGTGACGCGTTGAGTTATTACATATTCAAGAGCATGACTCTACACTTTGGAGGTGCAAAGTGCATACAGAAGGATAAGATGATTCCGGTGATTTCATCCAAAAACATCATCCCTTCTTTTCCTATTCAAAGCGGAAAACGAGGTCGTCTGCATTTTTCCCGCTCGATGAGGCTTTCGTCAACAGACACCTGAACACCATAGTTTCGAATAATTTCCACATTGCATCTGATTACCTTATTGATCATGAGACTTACTGGGAACGAAGAGCGCGAGTAACTCTGTCAGACATCATTTTTTGTACAGGAGTTTTTGGAGAGCCCCCGTATACTGTCACCGTCCGAGAATATGGTTCGAGAAGGTTTTCTTCCTGATTAGATGTGAGCATTCAAACAGATCAGCCAACGGAGTCAATTGAGCCTTAGAAAATTATGGTTTGCATAGAAGTGTGGTGTTGCTGTAGCACCCGACGGAATGTAAGATGGTAATCAACTCATCATCTATCAGGCCAGGATCCCGCTTACTGCCTTCGAGTTATTGTTTCACGGGCCACCACAATATGACGAAGGACAAGCAACGCCGAGAGTCTCATCGCGACTGGAATCAAGCTGATGCAGCTGTAATTACCTCACTCTCTACGGGCACTATTGCTGAATGTCCCCATTTGTCTGGGACAGTTTCCTTTTCCCAGGTAAATGCCAATAGCTAAGACAAACACAGACTGAGGAACGCATCCCCGTTTCTCAGCAGGGCGGATAGGGGTTATTTGGAAAGTAAACTCGGTGATACTTGAGAAAAGATATGCATTCATAAACTTCTGAGGCCATCTCAAAAACGCATGCTGGTTTGTGATAAAAAACTTGAATGGAAATCTATACACCGTCTAGCTTTGAAAATATAGTTACTGTATTGTGATGCAGCTAAACCTATCTGGGTGAACCATACATTCATGAAACGCCTCGTCACAATTATCCGGCTTGCTCAGCTCATGATATATTGGTGTAAAACTGTACGTGCCTTTGTCAGCAAATAACATGTGCGGTGTTGCGATAGTATCTGCGAACTAAAGACTTCATCGTCTCACCTTTTAGAAGAGCCTCCGCGAGTGATCACACTGGGGTGCTTCGAGGTTGCACTGTAAGTTAGTACATATCTTCAACTTGTAATCCTTGCAGCATAACGGTGCAAGTCTGTTATGTGCTGCAATCACCTTTGCCGGCCTAAGTGCATGCAGTCTGTCGGTCAAAGTGTGTTTGTAGTTTGTTAATCCTCTATCCCAAGCAGGGAGTTGGACCCCTTCGTCAGAAATTTTAACCGCTATGTCCGCGACCAGAAAGTTCCAAGTAGCTCTCCGAGGTAGTGTGCACTTTGGCAATACTAGAAAATGAAAACCTTTTCAACCAAAGAGAGCAAAGTGCGGTGGGTACATGGTTCTGTCATATCCGTACATTTTGCTCATTCGTGCTAATCGTGTACTTAGATATACCGCTGTTTACAAGTTAGGCTGTACGAATAGAAATCCCGCATTAAACAGGTTCGAAGTATTCAGCAGAGACGCATAAATAACCAAAACCAGTAAGTCCAAAATGTAATTTTCCTGGCATCTGACGGATTAGGAGGCCTTTGACTGAAAATTTTGGTGGAATACTAGATCGGGTCTCTTCAGATCACCGAATAACAATCAAACGCATGACCGTTTGGAGCAGTTTATGTGCATTTTTAACGGACACGCCACATTATCGCCCGCCTGAACAAAACTGAGTCACACTCAGTTTTCAGGTGGAGATGTAAAAATGGTTTCAGGCAACCGGAAATCGTGAAGCATCAACTCCCCCCGACTCCATCAAACCAATGGATATTGCTTATGGATGCAATGACGATAGGGTAATGAATCCTGTATAGCATATCACATCTCTGTTGAGAGGGAGGGGCACTTTGAATAACTGAGAAATCTCATCAGCCAGTGGAAAGCAGCGTCTGACGCCTAATTACTAGTTATGTTTGTCGATTGGATGAGCCGTCTATTGCTTGAGAAAATTTGGCCTTGTAGTACTTATGATTCATATTAGATTATTTTTGCTACTTCAATATTCTGGCTAATAGCAGCCCTAGATGGGTTTGGTTTCTACCCTAATCTACAAAAACTGATTCACAGCTTTCAGTGGGTACCAAAAAGTTTGGTGATTGTCCTCATTGGGGTTTTCCCCACTATGGTCCCGATTGGTTTGGAAAAAAATAAGTATAATCTTTCAACCTGCTTGCAAAAGTCTTGCCAGACACGCCTTGTAAGTAAGCGAAGTAATACATAGTTTTTCATATTAACCGGACGTTAACAGGAGAATTAGCAGAATCTCAGCTGGGTATCTCTTTTTTTAATATACTTCAGTTTCATGCAATACACAAAGGCTGTGTCATTTTATACTTGAAACTATATGCAAGCTACCAAAGTATTATAAACGAGAGACTTAGATGGCCATCCTGATAACACCCAGTTAATTAACACGTGAATTTGCAACTCCACTTTTTCAAAAATTAATGTTACAGTAGGCAAAAATAATATATGATGGAGAGCGGGGAACAAAGCCTCCTGATGAGCTATAAGAAAAGGGAAACCAGAAGTAGGCTTTCAGTGAGTTTTCACTAAAATTGTATAAGCAGAACTGGGGTAAGAAGGTGCTTCAATATCTTAAATACCATTCCAAACGAGACATGAACCGGGCAATTATGCAGCATACTCAGTTGGCGATTAGCATACATGAGGGTGGCAGCACGCAATCAGTTCTGTTCGTCCTTAATGTCCATTTACTTTATAAAACAGGAACTTAGATGTTATCATGATTCAACTCTTTACAAACAAATGAAAATCTTCTAAGCTCATGTTCTGCAGTCTTCGCCTATTCAAGCTTTTGTTGTCTGTTAAAAAACTGTGGGACCTATTGTTGCTTGCTTAGCTACCCCGTTGGGTCGCCAGGGTCATCTATAGATAAAGCACTAAACATTCGCCACACGCATGAAATAGAAAAAAATATCGTTAAGCACGAAAACGCCCGTCTTTATTTGGATCATCAGATACTGAATAGGAACTAGCCGCATGAGCACAGTACTTCGAAAGTTATCCTCAGGAAAACCCTCCAAGGATGCATAGCGCTGAAGATTATCATATACAATAACTGGTTTATCAAATTGTATATGCCTTTATTCAGAGTTTAATGCTACCAATGCCGTCGAAAAATGTCCTGATAAAGAAGAAAAAGTTATCTTTACCACAACGACGCCCCTAATAATCCGACCCACGGTTTGGACTCAAAGCAGGTTGAAATGGATTTTACCCCTTCAGAAAACCGTACGGTTTTTGCCAAAAGGCGAAAGTTTATGAGCCTTCCATTGTAAATAGGATTACAGGTATCGAAAAACGAGTACAGTTTCTTCATTGATAGCAAACGACTAAGAGCCTTTAACCTAAAAATATTATCGACCAAGAAAATGAGTCATTGTGAATTGTGCTGACCAGTTTAAACACCTCCACATCAGTTGGGTTTTTTCCATTGTCAGAGGAGTGAAAACTAGCTACCCGGATTTTTATTTATCACGTCAATAGCCACCTTTCTACAAAAAACCATACTGCTATCTGCCGCCATCTTCGCCAAATGTTACCAGAATATCTTTTTCCTCGCATGATCCAACTAACTATTATAGACGCCACATGGCGCCAATACAATTGCCTCATGCTACATAAGGTGGCCACATAAACATCAGGGTCTATCTTATGCCTTCATTTTTGTTGGCTGATCTATTTCCCTCGTTACCGAATTAAGATACAATTTATGATTTGTGCTACTATATGAGCGGAATAGCTGGCGACCGCAACGTTGCACGTCGCGATCGTTTATATTTATCAGGCAACTGCGTTCTGTCCTACGTGAGCATGGCTCTTGTCCTGCCCACAAGGATGTAAAAGTGGTGGACCTGTTCCACCTAAGTTTCCGCCGGTACAAGATAGCTAGCTGTATTAATGTTTTCCCAGTGGTCCACCGACCCAGTCAGACGCTGGAAGATGTTTGTCACAACCTGCTGTGCACTTTTCACAGAAAACTTGCTCCTCCCCACCGAAGCCTCCCAATACATATGATAAGGTTTTCACAGTTTAAAGACGTTCAAATACAGTTTCCCCGCGCTACCTGCTAACTGAACTCACATAGTGATCTATTTGAATGGTGCACTCACATGGTAATAACGTCCGATATGAGGCTGCCAATCTCGTAACTCTATAAGCTTATGTCTTGCGAAAGTGTATTGTTCGTTTGTGAGAATTCCAAACTATGGTGATAAATTTTCAGAATTCAGCCGGTTCGGTCTGCTGTGCGCTCACCCTACATTTCAGGTGCTTAGCAGGCCATGATGCCAGTTATACTTTGCACACTTAATGTAGCACTCTACTTATAATACTGGCTACCAAACAGATGTGGTGTTACCATGAATTTTTCCTTCTCAGGGCAGGCAAGTCCCACACGCACCAAGAATACTTATCACGTTGCTAGTCGTGAAGATGCAAAAAACCTCGATTAGACAAGAAATTGACTAACTGTAACACGGAAATAACGGTCAGATTCATTACATTTCTCTGTGGCCAGCTCATTTAATTCTCTTTTTCACCGAGTTTCTTCCCCTTTTTCCCGCTCTATTATTAATACTCACCTCTTAGGCCTTTTGTTAGGAATGAACATCCAATTAGGCATTCACTGATCTCGGACCTGACCTCTGTACCTAAGCCGACAACGATAGCCTCAGGACTCTGAAAATCGATCCTCAAACCTTAACGCTTAGTTCAGCTGGCTGCTTCTAACGTTCGTTACTAAAGGCAACCAAACCAACAGGTTGTACTCGTCTGCACACTAAACTCGCTTGATACTGTTGTCTCGTATGAAAAACTCAAATCCCAGATCTAAGCACGTTCAATTAGCAAACGGCCCATCTATTCACTTGCTTCCGACTACGTGTCTGACGATCCACAGATAAGTAGGGCAAGCTCCGTATGGATCAGTATCGTGGAGACTTGTTTAGGATAATCATACTGAGTGGTTCACTCGTTAAACAATGAAATTAGATCAGTGCACCCTTCCAACACGCTTAATCCATCTGTACTTCCCTCATTTGTTTTGCTTACCTTACTGAGGAGGAGCCAGGACAGCTCATTTTGAAACCAAGTGAACGCAATATCTTTTAACCCACTACTGGTACATATCAATCAGCCAGGACTGTACGCAAATAAATGCGTGCGCTACGTGGGGGATAACCAAAAGACTTATGAGCGATTCTGAAAGATGCAAAAACATAAGGGTGCGAGAGTTTCGCGATAACGATGGTCTTAACAAAGACACTGGAACCGTCCTCACCATATCGGTTATTGCATTGTGAGGATTCAAAAGGACGACTTCAATGTTTGAAGAGGTAGATGAGCTTAAGTCGCATGGTAGTCTGTAGTCTTCGATACTACATCCTTAGGCCTGCAGCGAAACATACCGCGTTTCAGCAGGAAATACTGACACACTGTATAAGGGTTGCCATGGTTACTATCAGAGTGCAAGTTTTCATATTTGTGTGAAAACGCGCTGTATTCTAAAATCCTGTAGAACAAACCTTTTGAAACTGTACGTATATTTTCAGTGGGCATAAAAATCCGAGGAAGGCGCACACTACTGTTGGGAACTATGAGTGGCAGAGAGATTCAAGCATCGGTCGGGAAAATACTTTCTAGATGTCGATCTCTGGTTCATTTCATGTTTACACAGTCATTTCGAGTGGCCTTGATGACCAATGAAAGCTTTGAACATTTCAGAACACCGATTTCTTTGGAATTTCAGTCACATGAACTAGCGTCGCAACATCCGGGTGCACTGATTCGCCAGGCAGTTGAGAGGAAACAGTTAGTGTTGATTCTTTTCTTCTATTCTTATTTTGTACAACATGATTCCTTGTTTCTGTCGTTTTGGTTTTGCTCCCATACCATCCTTTTTGTTTTTAACCTGAACGTAAACTGCTCTTTACCTTAACACTGCACATGTTGTTTAATTCAACACGCAGATTCGCTATCTTGTAAACACGTTGTATTGAGTCGGTGTGGACTTTGAGATCCTGTTAGGACTCAGCATTTCATAAACCGGTGTATAGAAGCTGGTGTAGTCCCACGATTTAAAGTTTGTACAGTTATCATACTGTATTATTGTATTTATAGTACCGCATTTGTAGATAAACCTCCATTTGAAAGATCTGGCTTTTGGGGTTTCGCGCGTAACTCACCGTGGCCCCGTTGGTTGCTGGAAATAATCTATAATAATTGAGAGTTGAAAGACATTGATTTTTGTATGTGGCGATGTACTACCAACGAAT
This sequence comes from Clonorchis sinensis, assembly GCA_003604175.2. Classification (NCBI taxonomy): domain Eukaryota; kingdom Metazoa; phylum Platyhelminthes; class Trematoda; order Opisthorchiida; family Opisthorchiidae; genus Clonorchis; species Clonorchis sinensis. The sequence goes on along the minus strand of CM030370.1, from coordinate 92,004,884 downwards.
AGGCATCAATAGGGAAATACACTCATTTGCAAGCCAATTTGGCTTCGCGGGAGACTCACCTGGAAACCAGATGAATCTCTCGTTCGTGAAGTTTGCTCAAAAACGTCAGCTGGACTCCAGGTGAGCCTTCCACAAAACCAAACTGGTTTGCAAATGAGTGTATTTCGCTAATTTTGTGTAATTCGGGTTCAAGATTTGGGTTCAAGTAGAACACAAAAAGGACGAAAACGGTTGTGGGCTGTCAAGGAATTTCCAGCAACCATATGAGTAGTGCATTACGTCAGCAATGATGTTTACTAGAGTGGCTGTTTCTGGAAAAAATATGAAACACCAGCTTTGACGCTGACTTAACAAGTCTGGACCGCTGATTAGACTATGAGTGGTCAGTACTCTCGCACCCCGAGATCTTACCAGATGTTTGGACCGCGGTTACGCTCCCATCATTTGTCTCCCAACTCTCAGTTAGAGTTTCCCGTGGTGAAAATGTACTCGATTTTTAATGACATTACCTGGCAAGCTCTCTGCTGCGAATATGCACACGTAATAAAGAAGAAAATTTTTAGGCTAGGTTGGATGTGAAGTTCCATATCAAAAGGACAATAACCAATTTTGTAACACCTTTAGTGTCAGATAGTTCAGGGGTTAGATCGCGACTTCAGTGACCGGAAGGATCGTGGTTGCAACCCGACCTCTGCATCCCGAGTTCCCCTGTTTGGGCTTGAGGAACCTGGCAGCATTCCAGCCCTTAGACAGCATTGTTAGTAGCAGTACCTCTCGAACAAACATTTTTTTCAACAAGAATCAGTGACTAATCTGTCGGAAGCATGCCGACGATTGTTGCACTTACAGGCCAGCTGCATTTTTACGATTATAAGCTTGAAGCATCTTTTACAGGGACTTTCGTAACAGCTGAGACTTCGTTGCCTAAGCGTTGAAAACGAACTCAAAACGGTACTTATTTTATTTCTGAAAGCTTTAACTTAGTATAATGAGTAAAATACCGTAGAAATGCTATCAACTAGCTAAAAATGCACAGGAATAAGTTAGGATCATAATCTCAGCCCTACGTGCAATTGGTTGTGATGTGGACTTTTTGGTCCACCAACCGATGATCATCTCTTATCGAGGGATCTGCTTTCCTCAATCCGCCAAAGCTGTTATGGACTGAAACTTTCTAAAGTCACAGTCAGTGACTTGTGTTTGCACGCCATTGTGGGCTCTCTGCGTACGTACGACACTTATGCGTGGCACATGGCGTTGAATTTACATCCTTGCCATTGTGCCTGATGTGCGAGTCTTGATGTGCTAGCGCTTACCGCGCCTTGAAGAGCAGTCAGCATTGTTTGTCCTCGGTTGTTGGTCTTTACACGCGTGTTTGCCCTACCAAAATTCTTACGTACGTTGTGATTTATCCTATCTGACTGGAACTGTCGGTGGCATGACTTCGAATGAGACATTTCTCTCTTTTACCACATATTCTCCTGTAACCCTTTCGCATTCATCGCTTGCATTCATTTTTTATGTCTGTGACTATGCTCTTCAAAAATAAACGATAATACTAGTAAAAAGGAAGATTCCTGTAACTGTGCAGGAATCGAGAAGAGTCAGGTGGTACTTGTTGAGACGTTATTTCTGTAACAGTGCGGTTCTGTGAAATGTTGGTAATCATGAGGACGTGGTACTTTTCGCAGGCTATAACGCGTAAGATTCCAACAGGAATCTACCTGATGGGATCGAGTTGTGTAAAAACTGCGTTATTTCACTGATGACGGAGTCATGTTTTTTACGACCTACGCTTCTTCATGATGTTTAAGATTATACGCAGAAGCTGATGCTATCATCTTTTGAGACTCAGCAACATTCTCAAAGAAACCGAAACATCCTAAGACCATCTGTTTGCGCCAATCTTGTCCACTGATTCCCGCGAGTGTGATTGACCACGATCTAGTTTTGGGCAACATGAAAAATTTCTAGGACACAAAGGTCAAGTCTCTTGAACTGGTTCGTGCTAGAACAGCACCTACCCCTGTCAACTGAACTTAGCCATTCAATTTAGGATGGGACATCAATTTATTCTGGTCGTAGCTTTCTTGTACTGGAATCCAGGTGGATCTCTGGTTTATTACGTTTTTAGGCAACTGAATGTGCTGCACCAGGTATCCTTATGTTTCGGTTGGTACGATATTTGAGATACCGCGAAACGTTTGACAGACGTAACACACTACTCATAAGGTAGCTGAAAACAATTCGACAGCGCCCCATTAGCAAGGGATTCAGCTGAGTTCCAAGTGAGCCTTCCCGTCAAAACTAAATTGGTATGCAAGTGAGTGTATTCTGCTAATTTCGTGCGATTTGGGTTCAAGTAGAACATAAGGTTGAGGGAAACTCGGGGACTGCGTCAACATGATGAGCCTCAATGAGGACGAAACCGGTCGTGGGATGCGAAGATTTCAGCAACCTTATGAGTAGTGGTTTACATCTGCAACTCGCATCAATGGTTTGTAACAGGGGCTTAGAGTGCGGATAGTTTGAACCTCGAGTTATGATTGTCCTCCTTTTAAATGCGTTCTCCTGGATCTCAAAAGATTTTGGAAGCTTTTGTTTCAAAATCACAGAAACCAGATGGATCCTGACGTGGGAATAAGTCACGAAAATACACTGGATTCCAAGCGTTGATCCACGGGACTGGAAAGGATTCTGGGCATGGAATGGATCGATCAATGCACGCCGTTTATCTAATCCTTATGTTCATTGTACTTTTTCGGAAATTACAACACCACTATTTCATTCGCACCAATTCAAGCCAATGCTTTCTTGTAATAAAGAAATGCTAAAAGCTTTTTTATCGTGAAATTTAAGCTAGGGGCTGAGTAACGGTAATTATATACAGGAAGTGCTGTTACATTTGGTAACTAAGTGTGCAGTCAATTTCAAATCCAAGTACACTCCTGCAAGGTTTAGCAGCGTAATATGTAGCCCCAAAAGACGTAGGTGGTTCGATTACCAGAAAAGGGCATGTAACTTCGCGCTTGCACCATATTGTCATCGATTCCTTTTCAATACTGTATAAGTTCACTACTATCCTACATCAAGGGTGGGTTGATGGATAATATTTTTGTTGGCTTGGCAATAAAAAACCTACAGGAATTGCTTCAACAAGAATTCAATAAGGCCCACATTGCCATCCAGTTTACCTCGGAAGGAGAAACCGATAAATTCTTTCATTTATTCGATGTTAGCCTTCAACAACGTCAAGATGGCACACCGAAACGTTTGGTATACCGAGATCCAGGCATACACCAAATACAACAGCGTCGTTCCACTACAGCAGAAACGCAATGTGATCCATAGCCATGTTAACACAACAAGAACGATATGCTCTGTCGATGCAGTAGCATAGGAAATCCTAAATCCCACCAACGTCATAATGGACAACGGGTTCTCCGGTAGTTTTACCATACAGCATTAGAACAGAGGATAATCCAATGCAAACCCTTCCACATTGGTCTTCCGATTAACGGCGATGTACCGACAAACCTACTGAAAGGAAGCCTTTACACCAGTCTGACCAAAGTTTTATGAGCCACAACACTTTGAACCTGGTTCACAAAAAGTCATCTGTGTACCTTTATTATCAAGGATAGAGTGCCTGCCCACACCCAAAATATGTTAGTATACTCGTTCTCTTCACCATGCTGTGTTCGCAGCAAACGGATGGGGCCAACTACAAAGTTTTATGGGCCACAACACTTTGAACCTGGTTCGCAAAAAGTCATCTGTGTACCTTTAGTATCAAGGATAGAGTGCCTGCCCACACCCAAAATATGTTAGTATACTCGTTCTCTCGCTTTTGTGCGCAGCAGAATATACTGGGCGCAAGTCGAAGCAACTCGGTTAAAGAATCCACCCTGACTAGCTCCCGGAACTAGGAGGACGATAACCAACTCAGTCATCAGCATCTGGAAAACAAGGCGTACGGCATGCTAGCCGGCCAAAGTTTCCGCATTGTTTACAAGCTACCTGGTAATCAACCGAGATCTGTGCAGCACCTCAGCGGCTGAAGCTATCGCTACACGACATCGGAACCCGATCCTTTGTCACGAAAAACGCTTTTCCGCGTGTCGGACCTGCCATGGCCCAGCACAACTCCCTCAGCTCTTACATTCTTTGCTGACGACACAACCACAACACTGCCTGCAATGGTAAACTCCTATGGATTACTTGAACTAGTTGTTCCTTGACAGGTAGCCAATACCTTCTCTCACTCAGTCGCCTGATTCATGTACACCGTGCTCATTAAATTATGCTAACTACCGCAGTCTTAGCCTTTGAAAGTGCATGATTTGAAAGGACCAAGTCGAAATCATGTTCGCCAGCTTATATGTGTTCCTATTCTAAGTGGAAATTTTCGGAATATTATATATTAGTTAGTTCCTGCGACGCTAGAAAATGTCGCTCCTTCACTGCAAGGAACGAGAGACTGTTTGCTCTACACACCGATTTTAGTTCAACCAAGGTCTCGCCATGTCTTGTTCGACTGGGTTTCAGAACTTCCACCTTTCCGTTATATAGACCAGCATCAACTAAATATACTTTATCGGGTTTATTTTAGCCGTTCGACGGTGCACTGATTTAAACACGTGTATTGTGATTTACGAATGCGTTACTACCGATAGCGAGTAGTTTGTGATTATCAATATTTTACCATAGTGCATGACGTGTGACCTTGATTTCGAGTGGAACTGGCTACCGCTCACTTACAAATCTATTTGAAAAATAAGTCAACGAAACAGTCAAAGCCAGATATGATGATGGAAACTGTTATGTCTGCTGATTTGCCAACATGTTGTATCTGACTGCTGACCCGATGTTAACACAACAAGAACGATATGCTCTGTCGATGCAGTAGCATAGGAAATCCTAAATCCCACCAACGTCATAATGGACAACGGGTTCTCCGGTAGTTTTACCATACAGCATTAGAACAGAGGATAATCCAATGCAAACCCGTCCACATTAGTCTTCCGATTAACGGCGATGTACCGACAAACCTACTGAAAGGAAGCCTTTACACCAGTCTGACCAAAGTTTTATGAGCCACAACACTTTGAACCTGGTTCACAAAAAGTCATCTGTGTACCTTTATTATCAAGGATAGAGTGCCTGCCCACACCCAAAATATGTTAGTATACTCGTTCTCTCGCTTTTGTGCGCAGCAGAATATACTGGGCGCAAGTCGAAGCAACTCGGTTAAAGAATCCACCCTGACTAGCTCCCGGAACTAGGAGGACGATAACCAACTCAGTCATGCAGCATCTGGAAAACACGGCGCACAGCATGCTAGCCAGCCAAAGATTTCGCATTGTTTACAAGCTACATGGTAAGCAACCGAGATCTGTACAGCACTGCAGGGGCTGAAGCTATCGCTACATGACGTCGCACCCGATCCTTTGAAAGGAAAAACGCCTTTCGCGCGTGTCGGACTTGCCATAGTCCAACACAATTTCCTCAACTCTTACATTTTTTTCTGACAACACAACCACAACATTGTTTGCACTGGCAAATTCAGGCCATCCTATTGATTACTTGAACTAGTTGTTCCTTGATAAATAGCCAATAACTTCTCTCACTCGGTCTCCTGATTCATGCACACCGTGCTCATTAAACTGTGCTAACTACCGCTGTCTTATCCTTTGAAACTGTACGACTTGAAAGGACCTAACCGAAAACATGTTAACCAACATATCTTTGTTCCTATTCTAAATGGAAATTTTCGGAATACTCTACATCACTTAATTCCTGCGGCGCTGGAAAATATTGCTCCTTCACTGTTAGGAACGAGAGACTGTTTGCTCTACAGACCGATTTTAGTTCAACCAAGGTGTGCCCATGTCTTGTTTGACTGGGTTTCAGTATCCACAGCTTCCCGTTATATTGACAAGCATCAATTATAGATATTCTTTATCGGGGTTATATTAGCCGTTCGACGGTGCACTGATTTAACCACGTGTATTGTGACTTACGAATGCGTTACTACCGATAGCGAGTAGTTTGTAATTATCAATATTTTACCAAAGAGCATGGCATGTGACCTTGATTTCGAGTCGGACTGGCTACCGTTCACTTGCAAATGTACTTGAAAAATAAGTCAACGAAGCATTTAAAGCCAGATATGATGATGGAAACTATAAGGGATTTGGTACAACTGCACCTCTAAAATGTCATGAATACTAGTTCATTCTCCTGTAAGTTTCGTGACTGGTGCGCTACCGGCAATATATCATCCTAACCACAACGTCAAAACATGAGGCTTCTAATGAGTACCAAATGTCTACTTTACAATCATCTTAAGAATTTATTGTGCAAACTCGTCAATCTAACCTATCTAAGTGCTTTAGCCAATGTGGCTAGATTAAAATACCATCTTTCTTGAAATTCATTTTTTTGTTTCATTATTCAAACTGAAATATGATGGACCCGTTTAACGAGGCAGTAAACAAAAGCGAGTACAGTTGCATAGTCCAAACACAGAAGCCAAAGGTGACCCATGCGCAGAATCCTGCTCAAATCCAAAGATATTCATTTTGAATGGTTAACCGGTGGTCTAAACCAAGTTGACAAGCCGATCAATCATTTGACTACCGTATGTTTTTTATAGATGTTTCGACTGCTTGATCCGACCAATTCCCCATATACGAAGTTGTCTTGTTGCTGTCAGAGACGACTGACTCACAAAAGTGTTCAGAACTTACTGAACTACCCTTTAGTCTTATAGCGGCAGTAGGGTAGGGTTTGTACGTAAACAGTGTAGCTTGATAGGCAAGCACCAAGTAAATCCTCTGTAACAAGTCCAGATTACGCATGAAAATAAGGATATATCAACCACCTCAACATTCATGACACCAGTAGACTTTGTTTGTTTCATGACTGTTCCTTGGAATTCCACCTTGTAATATTGCATCCGGGGTTAACCAGTTGATCACAGGGTTAATGATAGGGATCACTACTGGAGAAATCTCGGGGTACAGCTCTGAACTAAAACCAGCAATGAGGGTGCAGGAAAACGATTAATTCCTGTCAGTCAGTAGTGACCCGTTTCTTTTTGCAGGGGAAGCAGCCGGCTTCCCGAACGTCCTCATTTTGTGCGCTATCTGCTGATGATTCAACTGTGGTGGTTGCGGTTTTTGCCAGTGTTTCACCACGTTTCTCATCACATATTCTTCTCCACAATCCAATTAGCATTTCCTTTGCGGCCGTTTGTAGTTTATGTAGACTGAGGAAGAACACAATTGGCATTAGGCAACCATAGCACATTTGCAAGAATGACACGGCGACATGCTGAGGACTCAGGACGCGGTAGCCAATATCAAACTCGATACCAATTAGGTAATAGATGGCATTTGGGGCGGTGCATATGGCAAACACAATAGTATTTACAATGGTAGAAATGGTTAGTCGTCTACTGGTCTTTCTAATGTAATCTGCCCTCTGTACAGAGGAACTTTGGTTGGGGTCATTCGGTGACATTTTTCTCAAACGTACTAAAATGGACACGGCTGAACAGATAAACAAAATAACTGGAAGAGTAAAGGTGCAAATAAGCCATAAAGTTGGATAAAAGTTGAAGAATTCGTCCAGTGTATTTATAGTGTAACCATCGCCGAAAACACAGATCCCCTGATCATCCAGGTGTACAAGAAATGCGTATGGAAACGCAATGGTAAAACCCAAAGTGACTACGATGATTATAGATATCAAGAGCCGTAAGAAAATATGTCGTTTGTATCGCAATGGGAAATAAACTGCATATAAACGATCAAACGATACAGAAATTAACGTCAATATACCCATCATGTAGGGCATCACAAGTACTACGTTGCTCACCCACAAGTCACAATATACAACGGATACTTTCTCCACAGTAGGTCCAAGATACTGATTAGTGTGAATGTATGCACACGCCACCAATAGAGTGAGTATGTTAAATATCGTTTGGCTTACTGAAAGCCATCGGAATGTAACGGAACCAAACGGGTGCTGACATAAAGTCAATAAAAGCAGAAGATTGAGAAGCACACTGAGGTAGTATACACACAAAGCGAAATAGTTGAAACCAAATTGCCATTCCTCGGTAGAACGTGCAAATAAGACCATCCCAGCGCATCTGTCCGAGGTCCGAAATTCTGTTATTCTTCTCTATGGGTGTTGCATTTGTGATTGGCTGGGACCGTCGACCAACGAGAAATTTGTCCAAGCTGAGCAACCTGCATCTAAAGCACTCGTTTGCTGGCAGATTATTACCATCCTCATTGAAGTCGCCATTCTTCAGTTACAACCAGCTCAATCTTGGTTGAGCTGCAATGCATTCCTCTTTTTGAACAAAATACCGAATTTATAGCCAAAGTCTGTATACTTCTGAAGGTGATCAAGTGAAAATATGTTTCATGGTGCGAGCGAACCATGGGCTTTTGCGAGACTGACTCTGTACAGGGAAGCAAGTGTGACAAATTTGTGTATACGGATTGACTGCAGTGTTCTGACTCACTTTTAGCTGGATTTGCTATTTTGTGAAATAAATGACAGGAAATTGAGGTTGCAGCCTTGAATATGGATCTATCTCATTCGACTGTCTTAAGCATGTAATGTGAAACAGCTTTGACATACAACCGGGATGGAAAGCAATAGAACCTAGAATAAAACTCGCCTAAAGGCGAGTGTCTTGCCTAAACTTGAGCAGAGAGAAGTGGGCCTTAAGGGTAGCGATAGGTGTCAGTGAGGTTGGATAAGACAAACCGACCGATATTCAGCATGGCAGCTATGTAAACAAGCAGGTAGCTCATAACAAGCAAGCATCCACTGATAATCAAAAGGAATTAAAAATGTGCATATTTGAGATGCCAACTTGTCATCACAAACTCAACACGCAGAAACAGCAGTTGTTCGCCGTCAGTACACACTCTCAAGAACGTAATGTTAACTATAAACTATATGTAACCTGTTCAGAAAGAAAAAACTCTGTGTTTATTGGGCATTCGACTGTCACTTCTTATTTGAGGACAAAACGATGTCATTCTTATGATTTAAGGATAAATGCAGTTCTTTCCTGCTTAATTGTGATTTAATGACTACTAATTAGTCACTTGTAGCTCAACGGTATGGTGTTAGGAGGTTGTGGACTCGGGTTTTTATTGGCGGTATGTGGGATGTGCATTGCCGATAACTTTCAACAAGGATGGAACAATCGTACAATGGTATCGGTCTTTGCTTGCAGATTTACTTTACCCGTAGAATGGGGTCCTAACTGAAGCTTCTGCGTCCCCACAACCTACAAATGAAAGTTTGCCATTTAAGTGGCAACCAAACATAAATCGACAAATGATGCGTTAAAGTCCATCGCTGGGAGTGTCAAAAGTGTTGCAATTTTGCCGTTGAGTGGAACAGTTTCCCAAACATTGCTGCCTAAAACCAACTATAAACTTCAATGTTCTGTTGAGCGCAATCGTAGAAACCGGGAAATCGCGGTAGGCATAAAGTGACTATGAGGTCCACAGAAAAGGAAGGTTGTGGCGGATTTATCTTCTCCGCCGGAAAACATCATCACCGTTGTGGTGTGCATGAATTAAGGCAATATTATTGGGTCTACAAAAGATATCACTATGATGCGGCCAATAGTGTCCACTGCACTCAAAGACGGAGCAAACTTGTTTCAGTGCATTCAAGTTCACACTGATCACATAAGAGTTGAATGTAGAGGAAATCCAGGTGGAGTTAATAAAATGTTTTTCTTACACATGAGTCGAACATTGGGTCAGAACCGTCGCGTTAACATTGCAGTTGTGTCCCCTCACAGGATTTATTTGCTTTTCAAAAGCTTGCGCATAATTTTTTGCCCGTTTCGCTATTAATTGTCGTCGTTAAGGAATGATAGCAGGAGGAATATCGGTGGAAAATCCAACTACCTTTCGGAACCGGTATGTTTAAGTGTTAATTTGACGTTGTAGCCAATCCGAAATCTGATAAGCAATGTGATGCACAATGGTAACTCCTACGGTGAGGTCGTGCGCTAATGGTTCCGCTCCAGTGCCCACGACATCTGAGGTGGTCAATCCTGTCACAGATTTTACCGATTGGCACCATACATCTGACGGATGACCCAGTTGGAAACGTCTGCACTGCCCATCACGTGTTAAAATATGTAACGATATTTCAGTGCGCCGATTAGTTTGCACCGATGATGTCTGCTTGATTGGTGGCACATCGTCTACTAGCCAGTTGCCAAGCTCCTTGGACAGATTAACAGCCGCCCGATCAACTACCAATGAATTCATTCGCAATTCTAACACTCTAGCATATCGCCAACAACCATATCTTCAATTTGATTGAACTGAACTACTCAGAAGGCTGTGCAAGCTACTGCATGCGCACATTCTTTCACCACAGATGGACTGGAACATTTGCCGAATACTCTCATCTGCACAGGCAGCTGAATCCTCGTTAAATCTCTCGAGAATTGACCCTAACTGGAGAACCCCAGTAGAGCAAAACTGGTCGTGGAATTTCAGAAATTTTTTACAAACCTTAAGTGTAGTTTGCTACGTCGAGGCAGTCCACTGCGATATTTCGAATATTGTACCAACTAAAACAAAATTTGGTCTTTGTACAAAACGCTTAGTTGGAGAATATCATGAACGAAAGATTCAGCTAGGATTCAGTTAAGTCCACCGTTACAAACAACTTGGTGTGCAAATGTGCGTATTTTGTCTTTTAACTCATTTTCACGCCAATCTGGTTTTCATAGAAGACTCAAATTAATCCCGCTAAATCAGTCGTCTGCATAAAAGTTGGGTTCAGCTAGGACATAAGTTTGACGAAGAAGTTGGTAACTGCTCCGAACTGATGAGTTTCAAGTAGAGCAAAACCGATCACAGGCTTCTTAAGGACTTTTAGTAAGATTAACAATAGTTTTCCTTCGGGAAAATGTACTGCAGTCTTTCGAATACCACACCAACTGAACCATAAGATGGTCTTTGAGTAGTATACTTAGTTGAATACTTAGTTGAATAACGGAAAGTTCTGATGTTTGTCTCTTTGAAATCATAGTAACTTGCAAATGAGTATATTTCATCGAATTGCAAAACTCTAACATCTTCGAACTGCATTTTAACCTTTATGATGCAGTAGTGCTAGCAATGACCCTATCGTTTGGCTATATCAAATGATAAAACCTCAAAAGTACGAGGGAGACATTTTTCACATTTTCCGATGGCGGTATTTTGTTACACTTGAGTGCATACAGTATGGTTCACTGAGAGGAATATTTATCAGTACGTGCTTTCTGTGAGACAATGTCAAATGATACTGCTTGACTACAAGATATTTGTACTGACCATCGGTCTCAGTTTATTCAGCCGTTAGAATTCGGCACAAAATCACTATTAATTTCGACCGGATTTTTACGATGAATTTACGCAGAACCATACATTTATGCGCTTGATTCTTCGACAGAAGTAACCAAGTCACTTTTTATGGTCTAAACGGTAATGGACCAGGACAGTACTGACCTCTTGGATGGTGAAGTTTTTGCAGTGCCAGTAACCAACAGCATACGCAAACAAGCCACACATTGAGGCAGAAACTTTATATCGTACTTTCTTGGGTACTCAGCCCATGAGCTTGGGCAAATTAATTTCTCGGTTTGCAACAAATCTTACACCATGAGTCACCACGCTTTGCTGATCGTGTAGCCATCCCAAATTGCCTCCTAATTGTGCATTACCATATTGAAATGAACAGAATTAATTCCCTCTGGTGACTTTTGCTTAAAGAGCAACCTGAGGAGCCATTCAGTCGGGAATTTTGGTGTCCACTTTATTTTCCGTCCGCTGTCGTTCTTCCCAGTCATCCGCGAAGGTGCATAAATGCAAAATACGTGCACCCGGGTGAGAAGAGATCCTCGTTCCAAATGATTCTGAGTGGCCACATTGTTACCATTCAAGGTTGACATGAAAACCCAAAGATTTATCTGTCCTGTTGTTTGTCTCCTTTCAACTCAACTGATACTATAAGACGCCATTATTTGGAAATTCCATTGGGCACATTTCTCCCATCGCGTAGTATTCTCACTGTTGATGCACCGGTCACCATTCCTGACTTAAAACAAATTGACAATCCACCCGCAGAGGTTCCATATGTATTTGAGTCCAGTGGACCCTCGCAAACCCTCATACATGTAACAGTGCAAAAATGAAATAAATTGGAATTGAGGCGAGAATGATATCAGACACGCGTATCCATCACCTCGTCTGAAGTAGTTTACCGCGTCGAACCCGTCGCATTTTCCAAGTCGTGTATTGACTTATCAGTTGTTGAGCAGCGTGTCGATCCATGTCAGTGTATTGCCCCTTGAATGTTTCCAGACGTGTAACGAGTTACCATTTGTTGAATTTTCAACATCTTAGTGGAACATATGTTTCACTGTGGGCTCCCAATGTGCATCCGGCATAGGCTGAAATTACGGCAGACTACACTTTTTGCGACACATGACCTGTCCTTAGGAAAGTAAATGATTTAGATCAAGAGTGATGAGGATCGACACAGTGACATCATTGGGTTGGCGGTTGAACAAGCATACAGTCTCCGGAGTCTTCTGCTTCTCGATTGTTCCATCTTTTTTGGTTACTCAGTCTACTTCCGTTTTCTCACTTGACTACGCACATAGTTTGACCCTGGTTAAACCCATAGTTCGCACAATTAGGCGTGGAACTACCTTCAGCGGTGATCCAAGTCTCTTATTCTGTCGTCAGTGTGATCTAATAATTCAGTTCGTTTTGTTTGCAACCACCGTGCAGTTAATATTGACAAACAGTATAACAAGTAATCAGACGGCTCGAAAATGCAGGATCGTTCACACAGTAATTCATACGTTTTGGGTTGGTCGGGATCAGATTTGTGCTGTGTCCCTTAGAGTTTAGACTGGTCAACTCACACTCCTAATCCAAACATAAATGCACACGGTGTACACAAAAGCTGTTTTACCCGTGAACCATTTAAGCTCATATTTGATACGAAAAAGGGAGTGCCATCTGAACACATAACACGTGTTTTTCTTATTTCCACCAGGCAGTTGATACAAACTAACCAGTGGAAAACCACCATGGGATGGTCCTCCAGTTTTATCAAGATTCCCGTATTCAGGCGAATTTTCTTAAGCAAAATCCTGGGTACATTTTGTGTTGTGTTCTAACCGGAACTCAGAGAAGGTCTGTCCTAAACCTAGCTTCTAAGTATGATACCAGTCAACACAGCTGCGTCAATAAATACCGTCTTTCCGGATGGGGAACCCCGGACGAGACAAAGCAGTGGTTAGGGACCCTGACTAACATGACTGTATCACACAGCGATTGGCGGTCTTGCATCCAAGCTATCGTCTTCAGCGCGTAGCACTCCACACAGTGGACAAGCTATTCGACTTCAGTGAAATGATTTTGCCATCGCCTCCAACGCGTGGCTGTCGGTCGATTAGTCTCCTTATCCTCGGCTAACGAACCTGTAGCGCCCGGAACCATTTATCTCGATGCACCGTCTTTGGCGTGAAGTAATGGCTGACTGTTCGACTGACTGACAGACTGACTGGAACATGTCACCTTCAAAAAGCTGAACCTGAAAAGTCGTTTTTCCTATACGTATCCACAATTATGACCGGACCACGGATGGCCACATTGCTGTTTGCGAATCGCAATAAAACACACTAATTCCGGGTTGCAGCAGTCTTCTCAGTAACTTCCTTCAAACTTCATGTAGCAGACGAATTCGGTCAGTTCCATTTTCGGTTGGTACGCAGCGCTTTCCCTGGAGAAGCAACTTTAGTTTGCAAACGGTTTCACCACAAATTTTGATGCAGTTGATTGGACACTTGATTAAGCAACCCACAACATGCTTATGATGACTTTATCAGGTAACCTTTATCTCCATTTTAGTAGGTGTCTTCCGTTTACGGAGACTATTATCTCCTAGGGGTGGTTTAGTTACATCAAGGAAAACTTATCGTAGCTGATAGAAACGCAGATATATACTCTATAGCGCTCTTCTTACACAGGCGCCTATGAAATCTAAATGATGTTCTTAATCTCATTGAGTAACTGTCTTACATATAAGGTGGTTACATTTCCAAAGACTAACGTTTTGTTCACATGTATGTCAATCAACTCATTTCTCAACAGCGCCACCCAGGTAGTTTGCACTTGGCTTGCTGATCACGCCGTTGCAATCTAGAAAATTTGGCCATAATGGCCAAATTTCTTTCTGAAAGTCGAATTTTGAACAATCTTGTTTCAAATCCTTTTCTACTGATGGTTTTCCAACTCAGACGAAGTGACTTCTTGCGTGCGATTTTCACTTTCGTTCATTGCTCATAACTGTGACAAATAAGGCGACCAGCTTATTGCCACCGTAAATAAAATTGTGTGAAGTCCAAAATCGGGCGTTTCCCTCAGTGAAAGAATTGCAACCCATCACTTTCAAGTGTTTCATGTTTCCGCCAGGAATGAGCAGGTTTTACCTCGTCCTTTCCTGATACCATTTTTCTAATGGAGCCATCGTGTCATTCAGCAGGTTCATATTCATTTGAGTTCTGTCTGCTATGTCCAACTGTGGTGATAAATTCACAGTTGGATAGTATCTTTCGAAAGATATACATGCATACTCAAATTCAAAATGCATACCTGATGGCTGATAAACGTTCATTGCCGACTGGTATGAAATCATATGTTGATTCCGTTCTGATAAGTGTGTACATCGCATGTCCACACATAATTACACACACACACACACTATTCAGGCACATATACCTGTGATACTCTATTGTACTTTGCTGTTGCAGCTGTCATTTCACTTAATAAAGCCGCCCTGTTTTACTCCAGTGAACACTGGGGCATCGAAACACGTCGAAACACTCATGTGGGAATGGTAGCTAAATCGAATGGAATAAAATTGTCAAAAGTTTGAAATGTCAAAATGTAATATTCCTCTGACTCAAACTACCCATTGCTTCTCCGGTTTGGGAGTTTACCAATGTTAGAACTGTAGAACTCATCGAGGGGTAAAAAAATTCAGATAGCTAATTTGCTGGCCGTGGCCAAGGGTTTTTCATAGCATATTCGGCGATTTAGTCACTTACTCAGACGATGCATGTGAAGAAAGAACTTTTCGCTAATTGTCCACCTGAATGAACTCTTCATCACAGAAAACGTGCTTTCACACATTCACTTTTCCATGTCGGTATATATAGGACAAGATTAAGAAGCGAAGGCCCGAATAGGCAGGACAAGAAGACAGTTGTTTAACACGCCTCAGTGCCCTATCTGACATAATACCAGATTAATGGTCAGTAACGAATGTCCTTGTGTCAGAACGGCACTAATGTCATCTCTTCTCATGGCTTTGGGTCCATATGGCCTTAGTTGTGGACTTAGCTCAGCGTACCTTCAATGAAGGCAGGTTGAACTTCACAGAAGGACAAGCCTCAAGGCCCAAAACTTATGATCTACGAAAGCTGGTGAGACATTTCTGTAAATGCTTCTTGCATTATTCCATTTAAATCATTTGTTGATCCCCATAGTGTAAACTATAGGAAATAACAAGCAGAAAAATAAATCAAGTCAGATCAGAGTCAAAGTCATCTTATCCACGACCCAATGCTTTGCCTCACAGAAAATGTTCAATGTAGCGGTCTTTCGTTCACTGCCTGAGCATGAATGATCAGTTGTGTGTGAAAGACCCGGGGTCCACCGGCCCGATTCATTCATTACGTAGCAAAAAAGAAATATAAACGGGAATTTCGTCCTATAAGCGAGGTGAAGTTACGCTGAAAATTTGACAAGCAGATTGCCCCTCTTCCTTCTTTATTGGCGACCATGAACAGTGCGCATGCTACGAAGTCTCCAGGAGACTGGGACTCGCTAGCAGTTAAGGCCTAAACCATTCGGACACTAGCGGCAAATCAGCAGCGTATTTAAATCGTACTTAAGAACAAAATAGCTTAAATATAATGACGCAGTCACTGATGTTTTCAAGAAGTATAATCCAGGTTGTTTCTGGATTTTTAGAGACTCTGAGACTTGTAAAAATCAGAATGTCTGCACAATGCACGTCTTAAGTCAAAGTCTTCCCTGTCTCCGAAAATGATTAAGTTTACCTTTTTTTGGACACACAAAAAAACCTCCTGTAATAAAACATAAAATTGTGGCAGACATTAGAACGCTTACAATGAATGATATGCCCGATCAAAAATATCGGAAATTCTCCAGTCTTCTACTATAGGTAGATACCCCTTCGAAATTACTTTCCAGGATGATTTTTCGGAAATTTCAAATCCAAATTTTAAAAGCTGTGTTATATACATCTTTTATAGGGACAGTTAGTGGTATAAGAAGTTTCAGTAAGTTTAAACAAATACTTCAGAATTGGGGGCAAGATGGCCCAAGTTGTTAGAGGGCGAATTTATTGACCGGAAGGTCCGTGGTTCGAACCCGACCTCTGCCTCTCAACTTCCCCTGTCTAGGCTTGGGCAACCTGGCAGTATCCCAGCCCTCGTGCCTCCTTCGGGTGGCATGGCAGTTAGGCACCGAAAGGATGCTACAGCCGAACGATTTTCTTTTCAGAATGTGCTGAAAAGCCGATGAACTCTGCCCACCTGTTTCATCCTTGTTGGGAATCAACAACATTGCAGCCCATGAAACTCAGAGTTTCGAACCCATAACTTTCCAGCCAGTTGTTGGACAATTAATCATTTGGCCACGAGCGGATGGTCAGCAGTGTGATTAGCTCTCACTTAGACAAGACAGCGCCACTCATCCTTCAATTATGAAAGTCAAATCACGTGATCACGTATTGACTGGCTGTTTGAGTGAAAACTTCCAACTCATCTTGTGAAATTATTTTTCATCTGAGTGACTGTGCGAGAAGATTTAGTAGGTTTCACAAAAGATTTCATTCTGTCAGTAAAGTCAACCATCCTGAGAAGCGAAGAATCACACTAAGACTGTAGCATTCTTGTTAGGACTCATCTCACGAGACTCAGGACTGCCTTCTTTGTATTTTCAAAAGTCACCTCCCGATAGGATTTTCTCCACTCTTGTCAGTACGCTCGGACGTTTTGTAAGTTCTTGCTTTTTTCGATAAACACATTCATTTGCAAATCAATTTAGTTTTGCGAGAAACTCACCTGGAACCAGGCTGAATCTCTCGTTTGTGATGTTTCCAGGCAGCTGAATGTGCTGCACCAGGCCGCCTCATCTTTTAGTTTGCTACGATATTCGAGATATTGTGATACATGTACATAGGTAATGCACTACTCATAAAGTTGCTGAAAATTTTTCGACAGCCCACGACCGGTTTCGCCCTTGTTGGGGCTCATGATGTAGGCGTAGACTCCGAGTTTCCGTCAACCTTGTGTTCTACTTGAACCTAAATTGGACTTGCTTTTATGTTGACCTGGAAAATGTCAGCTTTTTATTTATGTTAAGTGTACCCTCTTAAACCACAACAGTCTGAACAGCTTTGTGTGGTCTTGCTCTCAAAACAAGGTAAAAAGAAACCATATAAGAAGTTCACGTCAATCGCTTTGGATTTTGTAAGTCGTGTCTTTTGCCGTTCCTTCAAAGTTCTTGAACACTGGTTTAATGAATGCACAGTCACTTTCTCACTCGTTAGTAAGGGCCTTCCCCTAAAATTAGGTTACTGGGTCGTGCTGTCCGAATTTTACCCAAACAGCACTGGGCTGTGAAAACATTTGCTTCATCAGTGTCCCCGCCGATGATCGTGATATGACCTCCGTAGCGTCTGAAGAGATCGGAGTCAGTCGCACAATCACGGGAGAAGCGACGCCTGTACTGGAAGTTGAGGATACAAAGAGTAAGTTTTGTACTGATAAATGCAATAAGGTACACGGCACTATATCAGTGGCCATGCAACGAAGTTCAAGTTTTGTAAGTTTCATTTGTGACAAGCACTCATGGAAGCTAACCAAACAATCTTGTGTCTCATGGGGATAAATTTCCATGACTATCTAGGTCATTCTCCAATAAGGTTGAAATTTGGCGATTTCGCTCCGTTATTTCTACGCAGACCTGATTAACGTGATGTAAGAGACCGCTCACATGTATTTATTGGCATCGACTGCCAGACAAGCGAATTTTATTCGGTCCAGTTTGGCAGTTTTCACGTCTCCACAACGTAATAGTTCAACAGCCACATAGGTGACTTGACGAAGAAAATCGTACATTCTCAACTAAGAATAAGTGAATTGATGGCAACTCAAATGAGCTCAATTGAATGGATAGCCGTTTGTTCATCGCGCACTTGTGAATGTGTGGCTAAGGTGGTATTCACAATTTGCTGATCATGTCTATAGTCTCTAGCACGCTCAGTATGAGCGTGAACTTGCAACCAGACCTTCCAATAAAATGTTTTACCAAACGACATGCTTTCGTACGACTTACCTGAGTTCAACGGGGATGCGCGCGCACCCTCAGGTTGCCGTGGTCCTTGGAAATGTATAAGATTGTTTCAAGACTTCTTTGCATGTAACGATTTTCCTCACAATCTTACGAATGTCGGACTGTGAGTAATCTTCTAGCCTGCGTCCAACAGTGTATGCGAAAAGAGCTCAAGCTCTTCACTGTCGCATACCGTCCAGTTATCCACATTCCACACTCAGTGGTTTTGCTCTCATCTTAAACTGCCCGTTACGAGAGTTTACAACGTGGTTATCAGCGTTGCTGTTTACATTAATGCATACTACTGCATCCCATCCCAAAAAGAATCTCATCTTTGATGTAAAAAGTATGGGAGGATTTTCTAAATCATTCGGGTGCCTTGAATGTACTGAGCCACGGCAAAACCGCAACCTGAATTGCTGTATTAAAGAAAGTTTCTTTTGGACATCATGAGTCTAAATGAACATACCTGTGTTTGCGACTGTGGACTAGGTGGAAGTTTTGTAACCAGACAACCCAGCGTACCACATTCCTAAGTCTGTTATCGTGTCCGTTATCCTTGTGGAACTCACGAATGGACACACCATACTGACAAACTCAGGTACTGGCTTCCTATACTCAAGTCCTGTATCTTAGGATTCTTCGCGACTTATAAGAAAGCCAACTTATGTTGACCCTCAAAAATCTAGCTAGATTTCTACCGCTCTCCCTGTTTTAATGCAAATTGGGTTCGGTCGGTTCTCAGAAAATTTCGGCTTCAGGTGGGTGCATGAGTTTTGAATTTTGCACTCGCATCACTCAGGCTGAAGACGACAAATAGTTTCCTTCATTACTCTGCAAAAGCAAATTTTTCTAAGAGATACCAGAGCTGCTATTACCAATTTGAACGTTGTTGCGCGGTCAGGGACGAGCATTTATGAACGTTAAATGGTAAATAACACATTAGTGCGAACTTAATATTATCAGCCGTTAGCATGTGGATATAGTGACCAGGACCGTTGGTGCAACAATTCAAACAACTCAGTTCATCTTCCAAAGTGTTGGATGGTTCGACATGGACGACCGGTCTCATTCTCTGCAACCGTTATATTTGTCTTCAAGTACAAAGCACATAATCCTGGGATGGAGCGCTAAAAACACCGATTATTTCGACACATAACCGAGTTCGTTATAGACATCTGAAGAGATTCGATTGTTTTGGAAGTCATGACATCAACAACATTATCGCGTCAGAACTCAGAATCCCCTTACTCAGTGTGGACATGTTTTTTGAGGAGTTTCTAACAACCAATCTTTTAATTTTTACTCCCAAACAAGTTCATTTTCTTTTGGGAAGCCATAGGAATAGAGGAAGGGAAAAGTCAATGCCCCGTCCATATTTATGACGAGTTTGCTCAAGCAAACCAGTATCGACTCCCACAGCATCCACATAATTCATACTATCTAACACAGCTGGATAGATCTGAATGCCTCAGAGATATACCTAAGGCAAGCATTTGTTCGTTGCTTAAAAGACGTATGTTTTACAGCAGAATTGCCTTACCCTCTGGAATTCTCTACTCTTGGTCTTAAAAACGGTAGTAGGCACACCATGGATGAAAGCTCGTCCATATATCTGATTTGGTCTTCTGTCTTATCTGGCTCTTTGTAATCGCTTTAAGCCATCACCTAGAAAAGTCCTTATTTTCCGTCCTTTACTTTTACGAGGTTCCAGCGACTTAAAGTCCTGCGTATGAATTGCTAAATGAGTTCGTGAACTCACTACTCCTCTTGGATTACGCCAAGTGTAATAGCACTGAAGTTACGTGTTTTCAGCAAATTATGACGTTTAGTGGATTCTAGGCGTAGCTCGAAAATTGCTGAACCCTACCTCTTCGGTCACAGATTTCGTGCTTCTCTGCATGTGTAAACTTATGAGGGTTTGACCAGCTGTGTGTCATCAACACGTTAGTCACCTGCAAAAAGTCGTACACTGATTCCATAGACGGTGGTTTGTACTTCAGGTGGATAGAAGCCGCCTTTCCGTCACTTTTCTCAAGTTCTCAAACTGTTAAATGGAATACAAAATTTCTTTATTGTTTTTATTTCGTCCTTTAACATATCCCCTCTTCAAGCTGTGCCATGCATAAAAATTAGAGGGTTGTGGAAACCACCGCTTTATCAGGGACACGTATTAGACTTTATCCGTTTCATGTCTGAGGCGATTAGAGTCTGCCTCAGTCACCGCACTGTCAGTAAGAATTAGCAACACCAAAGGTGAAACATACCCGACTGTGGAGTAAAAACGCGGCACAGAACGCAAATGGAAATGCCGCAGGCTATGTGTTCTCTCAAAAAATCTGAAATCGGTGAACCGATTATCTTCTAAGGATACCCTCCACGAGAACCGCAAAAACCCTCGTTTGGGTTTATAATTTTCGGCCTAGAAAAGGTCTGGAAACAAAATTTTCACTTTCAAATCCTTTCTCCAATCATTCTGAATGCCGATGACCTCTTTTAACCGTTACGCATGGATGAGAAATTCGACTGCTTGTAAACATTCAAACATAATGACTTATACAGGAGGAGGAAGTAAAGCGCGAGGAATCAAAGAATCACAGTGTTAACGACCGATTATATTGCACCAAAAGAGAAGGCGCTGGGTTGTCATCGAAGGAAAGATCATTGCAAAGCACATCTATTAATCGATGATGACCAGTTTCGACCATCCGTCTGTCAACAACCGAAAAAGAGGTAATCTGAAGCCCTGGTGGGATGAAGTTTGTCCGTTCTTTCCAAACAAAATTCACATGGCTCCAGGAGAAGCGATAGTTACAATGCAACGTTAAGGCAATGAGAAGAATTATTTTGTGGGCGAAGGTTGTTTTTTGTGTATAACAGCTCTCTGCATTGATGTACAAGATGTGCTTTGATTTGAAGAGCGTTGCTTTTGAACGGACGAACTGACGGACATATTGGCATCAGAGCTTGAGAGCATCTCTGTCTGGCTGCTGATTAAAACCACCAGGCGGAAAAGCGACCAACCTGCGTCGGCATCGACTACTAGATACGTTCTCATAACTATTCATCTCATTCATATCAGCTCAACGTTTCGCAATCTAATGTTATGTAAAAGATCGCTAATAAGGAATTTCACTGAGGCTCGACTGCTTACTGGCAGCAGGATACAACTTTACGCGCATAGGTTTTTGACAGTCACAGCACACACACCTTGGTCTGTGTGA
Organism: Clonorchis sinensis; assembly: GCA_003604175.2. Taxonomy (NCBI): domain Eukaryota; kingdom Metazoa; phylum Platyhelminthes; class Trematoda; order Opisthorchiida; family Opisthorchiidae; genus Clonorchis; species Clonorchis sinensis. The sequence continues at coordinate 91,983,166 of CM030370.1, read as the reverse complement.
ACCAGTAAAATTAACTCAATATTTTACCCTATACTCGACCCTTAGCGAAAGAGGTTTGGAAAAACATTCCAGGTCCAATAGTGCGTAAAGGCGCTTATTTCCTGAGCATGTGGTTCAAAGTGGCCACAAAGGTGACTGTTCGAACACATTGACTCGATTCAACTTATTGTGCCAAACGCCAAGGTTAACGGACATTATATACGACAGACGCCATTGAAGCCAGAGTTTTAAAACCTGATTAGAGCAAGCAGTTAAACCATCTTTCTTATCATGACCTTAAAAAAGAGGCACTGTTTACGTTTGGTGTCTGATGAGGGCTTCTACGTGACTGCCAGTGCGTTGAACTTTTTTTGACCTTTATAGCGCGTCTAGAAGTTGATGTTTCTGTCTTGACTCTGGTCCGGTCCTACTTAACATCTGTTTTCGTCATCAGCTGGGCTACCATGACCAACCCGAATACATTTGGGTTTGGTTTGAATGGCAAATTGTCTAAGTTGAGGCTTCAAGTGATTGTTTTGCGCATTTTGGATGAGTTGACGTATTTCCCTTGTTTTGTTCAACGTGATCTGGGGTAATTACAGATCTTCATATGTTACGTGCACACCAGTTTCTGGTAGTGGATATAACCTTACTTTTGCTTCCCACAATATTTGATAATTTCGAGGTATTTTTCACTTTCCATGCTGTTCAGCGCATCCACTGGCCACGATCGAGTAAAGCAAACGTACGTGAACTGGCTACTTTAAAAGGCAGATTAGGGGAAATGCGGAAAGTAGCATACGGTTGCTCCTCCATTTATAGTGTGTCATACTGAAGATCAACGCGGAAATTGTTCGCTCCCAGTTAAATTGTCCAGTTTGACGAAAACCGTGCAGTTATTTCAGCGGCCAATATTAGCTTTTGTGGATAATTGCCTTGTAGGTAGTTGAGTCCGTTCTTGGCACAAATGTCAAATATCACATTCCTCGCCCCACTGCAAAAACGCTGATCTGTTATTGTGTTCTCCTGTAATTACGAGCTCATTAAACTGGGCCAAATATTTACACTCAGTGACTGGTAGGTTCGATTAGGAAACAGAATATCACTCCAAAGAATTGGAGCAAAATTCATGGCTAGATTTCAAAACTACTTCAAGGTGCTGCCATACTTGGAGAGAGTGTGATTATATATTTTGACTACCTCGTCTGTGAACTTCCACAAAATGTCGTCAGACTGCTTCCGGATGCCTCCATTTTTCACTAGCACCTATTCAGATCAATCAGTTAATCAATTTAGTGATCACCAATAGTCGAACTTTTTAAAATTCAGTCGTTTATCATACCAAACGTCCCCTCAGTGGAGTAGGGATCGAGATAGCAAATTGATCAGTTGAAATATCTCAGAGTGCCGAGCACACTTAAAATGGAGGTCACTTGTTAAGCTCGGATATCACGTCTGCAGCAACCTCAACGGCGTCTAGTAAACGTACCAGAGCCATCTATTTCTGACACATTTCCAACATCCATTTTCACAAAAAATGCACGTAATGTGGACTGAGGTTTGCTTAAAGTGGTGAGTTTCCGAAAGTGACTCGCTAGCCCTGGCTTCCACTCTGATTCGAAGTTCATCAGCCTAAGAATAATGACCATCAATTGTAACTACAGAATCGAGCGTTTTGCTTGCGAACAAGGCTTGAAAAATATCAGTTAATCGTGCTCGTGAGCGATTTTCATCTCTTTACTCAACGATACCGTTCTCCCAGTGGAAGCATCGTTTCAATCAACAGACCAAAATTGTTTTCAGTTTAGTGAAATTTGGCTTTCTAGAATGTTCAGGCGATAATGTTCCGGCTTCGGAGCTTCATTAATTTCCACAAATGTTCAGGCGCATCCCAAATCCGGAATGATGAAATGACAGCTGATGAATGTTTACCAATGATTGACAGGAAAAGCCACGGTGATCCTGGACTGATAAATGTTTTTCATCGCTCAATCGCATTTAGTTGCATGTTTAATAATTAAACACACATTTCGATACGTTTTTGCACTTAGCGCATGATATTGCCAGTTTATCAAATACATTTGATATGTCATTCACACAGAAACAGTTTGGGATGGCAACACGGCGGGACACATACATGTGAAGTGTGTATTGATAAAAGCATTTGCAATCTTCAGTGTATGAAAGCGTCGAAAAATTGTTAGTTTACTGCTACAAGTTATAGGAGTTTCGTATTTTTCCTCCTCTCTCAGGCTAAGATGCATACTGAGGTACTTTCAGCTAAACTGCCCAGAGAGGAATAGTTTGTAGTGTCACAGTTGTCGACATCACTTGCGAATAACCATTATAATAATACATGAGTCATTTAACCATATACTCAAGTGCTGGTGTTGTATTCAGGCTGTCTTCCTAATGCCAAGGAAAAATTTCTACATTCTCCGTTGTCCTCCGCAATTTCTCGAAAACACCTCAAATCAAGTGCGATCCGGCATTTCTAACACATAGTTGTATGTTGCTTAGAATCGTTCGCGGACAAAATGCTGTACATGAAGATTTGTGATAACGATGGATTTGTGTTTGGAACAACCATGGACCGAAATTCTCGCGGCATTTGAACCAAAATTAGGTTTAGTACTCGCCGTGGTCAACGCAAAGGCAAGCGCTGGCCTACTTATTGAGCCTTTCGTGAATTTATACCTAAGCGATATAGGGCCTAACCTCATACGGGGATCTCAATCGGTCAATCTGATGTATAGAAATGTTTTATCCGAACTAGAGTTTTATGACGTGTCAGTTGCAATGCGTTGAGCTAAATCCTCTACGTAATGGCAGTAGCCACTATGGCATTCAGATAGAGCAGAACATAGAAAACGACAGCTAGTATCTTGTCCTCAACAGTACGCAACACGTGACGAACCAAACGCGGTGTTTAGGGTGCCTACAGTGATAGATTCATTATTTTGATCAGATGCTTCCTTGAAATCTCATTTTCACAGCTAGCTCACATTTGCTGCGTCTTGTAGAAAACACTTCACTGTGCGAAAACTGGATATTGTTTGATGGCCCAGAGAGACTGATGAAATGAATTCCCGTTGCATTGCTCTGCTTTGAGAGAGAATTTGCTGTCAAAGGGCGCTTCAGAACTCAGGGTATACACATCATCTTGTAGGAGGCTGTTCCGCCAGTCAGTGGTCCGATAAGGTGGTATTACATTAATCTTGGCTAAGTACAAAGCACAGAAGGCCTTACTTTCTAAACAGCGTCTTTTCAATGTATATGGCCAATGGCGGTAGACATCACCGGAAATGAAAAGCCCCGGTTAATTTGAGATTTCGCTTCAAAAAGAGAGCAGCCCCTGCTACTCCTTCCTCGTAAATAGGAATAGCAAACCGGGGGCATCCAAAATCAAGCAACGCCATCATGGTAGTGCTTTTTAGCAGTAATTATTCGCGTTAGTCATGATTTGAAGGGTTACAAAAGTCGTAAATTTGGGTCACCATATGTAACTGTTCTACTCCAACAAGAGTTGGATAAGGGTGCTTTGGACCGGCAGAGAAGCTTTTGACTTAGCGTCTTGACAACGCGTAAACCAAAAGAGGGAACTACACTATGCTTGAACTCGATATAGCCTTTCAAACTCCTAAAACCGTTAAAAAATAAATAGGCACAATACTTGGTATTCGCTGGAATATTTGAATGTAACAATAAGATTTGTGGGAATCTCGCCTGTTAAGTTTTAGGGTCGGTCGGATTAAAGGAAGCAGTCTGCTCCGCCGTTCTTTATACTTTTCTATTCCAATGTCGTGCAAACTTGTCCATCCGGGAGAATGACCCCGAAGAAAATAGATCCCAAGGAAATATGAAAATTTTACACCAAGAGAGTTACTTTCATTACGAGAAATAAAGTGCCATCAACAGAGTTCCGCCTAGAAAAATACATCGCCTGTATTGAGGTTCCCGATACGGAACTTTAAGTGACGCGTAGGTTCGATAATCCCGAATAACGTAATTCTACGGTACCGTTTACACAAGGGTAAGCAAAGTAAAACAAAACTCAGCTGTCCATGGTCGTAGCGTCAAAAAGTGCAGAAGTCTTGCACTGACGGGGACGATGCAGTGTCAACGTTCGCACACCAAAAGACGATGAGCAGAATGTTGGCCCAGTAGTGTATGTTGCGGCTGTCCCTTCCGACGATAGTCTCGTGATTCTCATTGGACGTGCGATAACACGGAACTCATGAGAAGACAAGTCAAGGCAGGCTCAGCAAACGGGACATGAACGCGCATGGGTAAGTAGGTCAGCAGCGCACATACGCACACAGGCACACATGCTAACACACAAGTGTCGGGCGGGACGGCCTCTGCGGTAAGGTGAGTGGCGGTACGGATAAGAAACACAACTGGAGATCAAAAGTACATAGGCGGAGTGAGCAAATGAACGGGGGAATTATCATAAGGTCACGTTAGATTCAACAGCCTGCCTGACCCAGCGGACGAATATTTACATATCCTATACCAAATTATGCTATAAAAATGAGTTTTGATTTCCCAGGGTGCTGTGAAATGAAGTATACTTAATCTTGTCATACAAACTGTTTAGATGGTAATTTTTTATCGAAGAAACCTGGTCAGTTCCAATTTCGTTTGTACACGTATAAAAAAAATTAAAATTCCGCCAGGCGGAATCTTATTTCCAGTGTTCTTAAAGTGAAATGCACAACAACAAAAACAGCAACAACAACAAAAGTGTCCATTCGTATTTCTGAATAATTACTTGCCATCAACATCTTGATTTGTGTTTTGTCATTTTGTAATAATAATATTTTAGGAGGGAATTTTATGGCTCATGTTACATGAACACCGTTCTCTTGATTATGTATTCAGGCACATTTGGCCATCAAACCAAAATAAAGCGGAATATTTTATCACGTAAACATACAGCTATTGAGATGCGACATTTAGAACTGAGGTTGTCAGGTTGCTCATTTCACCAGTAAAACACTTTAGAAATTCAAGAAAGCCATTCTCATGCCTAAAGTAATATACAAGCGGAAAGGGACTCAGTTTCTAGGCTGAGTGGAGTGAAGTAAAATTTGGAGGGAATACTGAATTTCCAAAAGAGACTTACATTTCTCCTGAGCCAGCCATCAGACGAAGATGCCATTATCAGGCCGATTTCTGAGCCGCGAGAAAATGATGACGGTAAGACAACAGTTTATTGCTGGCTTCCGGACGAAAATGGCATATCCAGCTAGATTATTATTCCGAGTCCTCTCTAAGTTTTACACAGCGTGGAAAAGATGCCGAAATTAACTTACCTTTTGGAGCTCCAGACTTGAGCTAAGAGGACAGGCAAGGATTGAGGGATGCAACTGCTACCTAACCGAAACAACACACTAGGAATTTTTCGGGTGACATATCAGCGCCTCTTGCCCTGACGGTCATTGATTCCGCGATCAAGTAGCCAGCACCAACAAGCAGTAGTGAGGAACACGACCCTTAATTAAAGCCAATAACATCAGGTAAGTCAGATTGCAAGCGTGCATAGGTGACCACCAGCCACATGCACCTGCCATCAGGTTGGTATGCTCAGCCAAGGGAGCGTTAAGCGCGGAAATTGTAACAGAGGGTAAAACAATGGTTGCCTCGCAAGCAATGGACAGAGTTGTTTCTACGTACGATAGGAAAATACTCATGTAGGACACAGTTAGAAAACACCAAAAGAACGTAGTAACCATTGAGGTACTAGCGCATTCTATCGAAATAACCTATGAACTTACTATAATGGGCCGGCATTGGTTTCCTGACTGGCCAAAAATATCGGTGGGTCCTCGCACACAACCGGTAGTGCCACAAGCTGTCTGCGCTTATCGGTGTAAACCGCTGCAGCCTACTTGCAACAATTAAGTAACTTTTGACCGACACTTATGAGGGGCCGTGAAATGAAAACCGAGAAAGATGGTATTGTCGACTTGCTTCCAAAATTGATTGACGATATTCTTGCCACTTTACTTGACGAAAAAATACTGCCCCTTTATACTACACTATTAGCACATCAGTTTACTTTCTGATTGTTTTGAGGAGAAGTCCATGAGGATCCTTTGCGATGAATAACTGCGAGACTATTTCTACACACCACATTTTGAAAAATGTGGACAGCGTTTGGGAACTCTCACGTTAGTTTTAACTGCTACTGAGGCGTTTTCTTCACATAATTGCTGTTGCATTCTTTTGATAAGGTGTTCTAAGTTGTACTCTGCTTCTGCACCTAACGAATACCATATTCTGGCAGCCATGTCAGGACTAGGGATTCCTCTGCAGAGGGATCCGGCAAGTAAAAAAAACAGAGGAATTAAATACCGAAGAGTTCGATGGAGGACAATAAGTAATGCACATTGTTATCAAAACCCTTGCTCGCCCTTCACTGAGGCCCTACCGGAGTCAAAAACCAAAAATTCTCACTGGTCAAAAAAAATTGAATTGGAGACAGCTTTTTGCTCTAGACGGATGTTTTTATCGACAGTTTTCCGTGCAAGCACCCAGGCAAGGTGGTACTGAGTTTGACAATGAAGAATTCTTCGGTAGGACACACGGAGCAGATTGGTGGACAGACAGGTGACTCCAGAAACGTTCATCTAGCACCATCAATTACTAAACACGCCTTAGCTCCCTTTTCAGTATCGGTAACAGTCCAAAAGTCTCAGCCAGCTGGTACACTAGGATGCCGGAACGCAAAAACGGACCATTTGCGAACTGGCTTGCTGCGATCAGTAACTGTTCATGGGTTAGAATGAGATGCATCAGTAAAAAGGATTTTGACTGTAGATATGCGTCTTGTTGTCTGATATCGCTTTTTGACGCATAATTGGTTCATAATACCAAGCGGATTGCACAGATGCAATTCCAATAGAGTGGCTGTCCGTACTGAATGCATGTGGAAGTCTTCTAAAACTAGGACGTAGGATTGATTCCGCTGGGCAGCCTGAAGAAAGAGCACTGAGTAAGCTGTCGCCTGAGACATCATACTTCTTCAGGGGAGTGTAAATAACTCATACGATGAAACTGTGAATGCTTTCTGGTGAGAAACTAAAGAAGAGCACGTCTTTAGCTGGAAGAGCTCGAGGAACCGTCAGGTCGGGTTCCATTGTTGGAGTGGATATCTCCATCAGAGGCAGTTATATAGTTAGCTATGTGTTCTGTTTCGGTGTCTTGGCTCCGGAACACTATAGGGTTTGATTAGTTGAGTGCGATTCTCTCAATCCGGACGTTGGGGCAGATTCAGTGAAGTGCGAATACTTAGAGGGGGTAGGCCGCTAGGAATACAGTTACACAAGCCCCAAAGAAATACACTATTAAACGCAATAGTCGAGGCTTCTGAACGTGGTTGAAGTTCAGGCATCTTGGCAGCCTATTCATTGCGAGCGCTCTGACTGCATAAGTTACTGCATGCTTGTCAAGTGGCCTCATTCTCGGCCTTTTCAAGTGGTACAGCATGATGTAACCGACTCTCGTACACTCAAAGCTATGACGGCGAGCAAATCATAATGATTTTACTACCTCCTCCTGCTGAGTAATGCTGGAAAAACAGTCATTTGGAGTTCGTATTCCAAGATTCCAAGATGTCGGTTGTTCGGAATACCTGGCAAATATTTATGACCATAGTTTTCATATAAAATCTTATTCACAATCACACCACAAATCACAACAACAAATACAATACTTTAACTTTCACTTCTGAACGTGTTGATGCAAATCCCTTTTCATGGCAAACCACACGCAGTTTCTTGTACTTTCACAAGAAAATAGGCATGGGCTCCGTTAGACTGATGGTTCATTTCTTTGTTTTATTTCAATACAAACTGGAATGAGCTGGGGTTCAAAAACCGTACACTGGAAGAAAAAATGACGTCCCGAACCAACCAAACATGCTCTTCACATTTTCTGCGATTTCCAAAGGCGGATATGTTAGCAATATTTTGCGGACAAAACTTGTATGGTTGAGGTTAAAGTCAGCAAGCTGGTTGTTATCTGTCGTGCGCAATTTTCTCAAAAACCATTGCGTGTAGCAGGAAAAGTTTTGCGTTGAAATGCAGTATTGCTCTGTTCACATGCCTAAACCAAAAACACAATGATCCGGTTTACTTTTTCTGACAGTTGGTTGATTTTCTGTTGCTCTGTTCACATGTCTAAACCAAAAACACAATGATCTGGTTTACTTTTTCTGACAGTTGGTTGATTTGATCTTTATTCGTAATTATTGATAGACATTCATCTTTGAAGTAGCACTGATATGATTAAGCAAGGCAGCCCGTTTTCATCTGGCATGTGAAGTTTTCGACAAAACCATTGTACGTAGAAGGAAAAATTTTGCGCTAAAATGTTGTATTTCTTAGTATCTGCCACAGCCAAAAAGCAGTAAAATTCGTTTAACTTTTGTAATAACTATTCTAGTAAATCTTTCTCCGTAATTTTTGGCCTGCATTCAATTTCAAATTTGCTCTGGCGCGACTCAACAACGTATGTGTTTGACTGCATACATGTCTATTGATGAATTGATGGCTGTTCGATTTTCATCTTTGCAGCCTGTGGAAAGGAGGAACTGAATTAATGAAGGATGTCTACTGGGTGTTTTTGCGCACGGCAGGCAAAAAACATTCAAGTTCTCTTGAACTGTAAATGGCTGTCCTACAAATACAGTAGGCTGCCTCCAAAAGTTAAGCAACAGTCGAGGAATCAGAAGTAATTAGCAAGGTAAGCGCACTTCCTGGTGGCAATCAAAACAAGGACCATTGGTTGCCCATTCAGGTGTCGTTCAACAGGGCACGGGCATCATTCATCAATCACTTCCTGTGATTTTATCCACAATCACAAAGCGACCAAGTTTTTGTGAGACCGAGGGCTAACGAAAGAGGAGTTGAGTTTTTGCAGAGCTCTGTCGAACAATGAAACGTCATCGTGCGAAATGAGGGAGTTTGTTACCAATGAATTCGGGAGAAGGCTTAACACTCGTGATATCTACATCTTTCGCCGGAATTATCGACCGCCCCTGCTGAGCAAATAGCTGATAGTTTCGTTTCACTGTGACAGATGATGTCGTCCGTCCTGGCAAAGCTATACGAGTCCGGACGGGTAATTTTCTGTCAGCCGGGGAGGGCATGCTCAGTGGCTAACGCAAGAATAAAGAATCGCATGTCGCATCACTCTGACCAATATGAAACGTGATCTGCCGAACGACCACGTATGTATCTTCCCCCTTTTGAAGCACGTAAGGCCACAACCACCAAGGCTAAAGTACCATTGTTGTAGTGGACCTAAGAAGACGAGTTACGTCTACATTAACCAACCTATTTTTTATGGTGCAAATCCCCAAGTGCTTTCAGACCGCTGACACCAATTCTGGTAAATGCACATGTCCAATCTACCAAGCGAAGTGGCTATATTTTCTTCAATTGTGGCGTTTTGCACCTTTCTTTTGCTTCCATTATGGCATTACGTATTTTATCAACTGAATAAACGTTTTTTGAATACGGAAAACCACAACAATGCGCATTTGTACAATTACACGCAATACAAACTTGGTCACATGCTTCGACTTTTTCTTCTGGTTTCGCCCACGCTTACAGGGGTCATTCACGAGTCTTATGTGCCAACTCTGGTATCAAAGCATTTCAGACTATATTCGGAATCTATTAACTGTTCAGAAGAAGACCCCTGGACAACCATAACTGGATTATTATTTATTCGCTGACCTGGGCCAACGATGAACTATTTTAGAGAAAACGATTCTTTGTGCGTCTGTTCCTTCTGACCTCTTTATTATGGTATACTCAATCTAGCAGACCCCTACAATGCACATGCCCATTCCACCAAGCGAAGTGGCTCTATTTTATTCTCTTGTTCGCGAAATTCATCGACGATTCAGTTTCAGACAGCAAACAATCCCATGAACGTATATTTTAATAATTCGTTTCCGAGCCCACGAGCAATAATTGTCCAATTCTAAAATATTGGAGCAGTGACTACCCCGTACTCCCTTTTCCAATGGTCGGCGGAAAGAAAGTGACTGGGTGGCAAAAAACTGTGGGGAGCAGAATCGTCATCATATACATTTGAGCCGCATGTTTGTCGTGCACATAAACCGCTTTATTTTCGCCGTCTGGTGCAAGCGACCTAAGCTGTATCACGCAGTTTGTTTAAGCATCGTGGACGAGAGCTAGGTCAGGTGACTGTACATCCTGAGAATCGACAGCCTCGTTTATCAAGTTAAACAAAAGGCTTGTATTTTTCCTTGATTTATGACGGGATCAAACGATTTTACTTAGCAGCTCACGATATGTGTCTGTAACATCAAAATATGTGACAGCATGTGAGCCTCTGAGTACTTTCAGGGTGATGTCAAGCGGTTTTCATGAAACTACGACCCATGGGCATAGCTTACGTACAGGTTATGACAGAATTCGCATCTTTTTTTCATCTGTGAGCACAATAATTATTTTTGAGACATTACTTATTTCCAGTCTGCTGCGATTCTTGAGAGCTATTATCGCGATGCTGACCTTGAATAACGTTTCTTAAATATAAGTATTTATACAAAAGTGAAATTTCGCGAGAGGATTCAAGGTTATAACGACTTTCACAAATCACTATAGCTACAGAGCAACGTAAAATGTCAGGCTATTTTAAGTGAATCACATTTTTCTGACAAGTTAACATATGAGAGTCGATTCATGCACAAGCCAAACCCAGAAATATGATTGGTTCCACTAGACCCAGCCGCTCAACAAATGTTCCACGTCAGAAAAGGTTTCAACCAACGCCATCCTTGGTCTGTTGGTTTAGTTGTTCGGGTTGTTCATTGTGATCGGCGAGTCAGCGGTTTGAGTCCGAGAACCACCGCTCAACTTCCACACCATTCTCTCCTGTCAATGCCTAAATGACTGGGTCTAGGCTAGTTATTTTCTTTTTCCATCTTTGGCGTTCTCGTCTGTCCTTGCGAACACGATCGTAGTTAGTCTCAAAATATACAGTGGCGGAAATAACATCACTGTTGTAGTATGCACGCTGTAGGAGCGCCAGGGGACAGTGATTCTTAAAGTCAAGTGTTCACAGCAATTTCTGTCGATGGAAAACAGAAAGAAAACCCTGAACCGGAGCGCGGTAAGCAAGCTTGTACATCACTGGTAGTTACATATAAGTCAAACTGGCAAACACAGTTTCTTAGAAATTGTACCACTTTCTAAGCACCTTTATAAACACAACAGTGATCCACAGCATTAAAACATGATTAAATAGGACAAAAGCAAGTTAAAGGTCCGAGTGTGGCAAGTTTTGGCCATTTGGTTGAATTTATTTCTAGACATCCAAAAACAATTATTTATTTCCTGCTAAACGTATACTGAAGGAAGTATTGGGGCAATAAAAAAATGGTTGCCCGGAGAAATAGATCGATGAAAAGTAGTATAAGCCACGTTGACGCGTTTCAAAATGTCACTTAATTTATTTCTTTTAGTAAACGCCAAATTGTACATATCCTACGCGGAGTATTAGGAGATTTTCTAGAATAAATTCTCCAAATTGTTTTGACCACGCACTAAAAGTGAGCTCGATTTATTTTAAAGAAACTGTGGAGTTTTCAAAGTTGAGACTTTTACGGAGAATTAGTCTAACACGTCCGCACGTTCCGGTGATACGTTGCTCGTAACATTTTGTTTAGATAAGCGAAATTTCAAGGTCATCGATTGCTACCGATTTGCGTTTCATCACTGGTTTAAGAGATGAAGCACGAAATCAAACTTCACCATGTTGTAGCATTCTGCAGTCTCCTTTACAAATGGAATATCATCTACAGAGTACATATTGCGAATGCCACCCGGAAAATGGTGGAATAACTTTTGCATGTGTAAAATCCACCAAACGTAACAAATCAGGTGAATTTTTTCAGTGAACTTCGGCACAAAGCCGTTTGTCGAAAATCTCGCCTCCCGTTCAGTAGTGATGAAACAGAATTTGATACACTGTGCAGTAGTGAGGATAGTGTAAACGTTTTTGGATGATCTCCATTCTCTGATGTGTACGACTAGTCAGCAGAAAATGCAGCATTATAAACCGTCTGTAGGCTAAGTAACAACACAGTAATATGTGTCCCATTGGACACAGTAACTCTCCTCAGTAAGAATACGTCACCAAGCCCAACTTCACTGGCGTAAAATAAGGCCGACAATTACCTGTCATCGTGACAACAGCAGGCGCTGTTATCATAACCGCTAGGCCCGTGTCTATGTTCGGCCTTGGCTATACGCGGTAACCTAACCCAGTGACTAACAACGGCCCGTCATACTCATCACTGTATTCAATGTCGACCACCTTGGATACTTATCGTAACTACTAGGTCCGTGTTTATGTGCGACGCTGATAATGAGGCTTCAACTATGCCCAGTGGCCTAGACCAATGGCAAACGATGGCCCTCCATGCTCACAACTGTACGCTATGTCGCGCCCCTTGGTTACATATAGTAGCTGCTGGGCACGTACCCATGCTCACAGCCAACTGCAAGGCCCAAAATATGCAATACAGGCTAATCAAAACACCAACGGCTGTCCTTCCTATCCATACACGTCGTCCGTATGCCAAGTCCGTGCCTGAACAATACACAACCACCCTTGGCTAATCATGTTTCTATTTATTGGTTGCATCGGCACAAACTTAATATGTATTCAATTCAGTTCTCATTTTCAGGAGGCTGCTTTCACTCGACAGGGTTTCTGAGAGAAAAAACGTATAATCAATTACGACCCGTATATATTCGTTTATACAACACATAATTAAGCAAAGTTGTAGTGGCCAACTCATCAAGCGCTTAAAAAATCCGGTCGTCCGCAATTCCTGATCGGTGTCTACGCTGAAGCTGGAGCTTTGCTTTTATAAAAGTAAACTCATTACTTGCTCAATTAGTCCGATTGGCGATAATGAGGGAGCCGTGCGTATGTCGATGATTCGATAGCGGGATTCGGCAGTTATATGCATTATTGTACACAGCCGAACTAAAGCTCAACAAGGGTGTATACTAGTCACTCGTAAGGCCAAGTGGTGTAGAGTAGAGCCGCAGGATCCAAGGACCGCATGGGATTTCAAACGTGCACCAATGGATGCAGCCGCAGCGAAGACCTAGTGAGTGGGCGGGGACTTGTTGTCAAACTTGCTCATTTAGAGCACTAAATTCCAACTTCACTTCTCTTCGGATCCTCGATATCGATACCATTTAGCTTAATGGAACCGACAGCGCCGTCATTTTCAACAAAACTTTTAGCCATCACATAATCAACCACAGTAACGGCCTCACCCGCTAAAGACTCCTTTCCGGGAAACCGATCAGTTACCGTGCATGCGTTTGTAACATTCAGCATCCGGTGATAAGTAAATAAGCTTTCACACCCCCCGAAACATATCTTGGAAGTTACCCGCTAGTTCAAGCTATTCTGAAGCTCTGTCCCGTATATGTTATGTAGTTTTGGGCCTCATCCAACTCATTTTTTTCATACAGAAGTGTTGCAACTCATCTTTACTTTTGCACTCATATCCACAATATCTGAATAGATGAGTCGCTAAGATAGCCACATCTGATATGATCTAACTACCTAAGATAATAATGATGATCTAGCTGAGGACTGCAACTTAACCATATCTCACTGCCCAGGATGCTGGGCAAATTCTTCAATGGAAGCCCCCAATGCATAATAAAATACCCGCTTTCTAATACCCAGGATGGATTTTCCGATACCGACCTACACGCGGCATGGTTCTGAGACAACGGTCGTCAAATATCCGAACCCGTATTAGTTCCGCTGCTCGAACAGGCCAATTCTCAATGCCATACAACAACACGGACCGTATTGTAACCGGGTATGCATGCCCCTTGACATTCAGGGATATAGCAATTTGAACCTCTGGTGTCTCAAATTGGCAAACGCGACCCAGTCCTCGCAAATTCGTGTATTTATCTCAGTTGTCACACTACAATCAAAAATAATAAACTCCAAGGCACGCAAAACGCTCCACAAATTCGTGTGATCCTACCTGGACTTTAAGTGGCGCGTTCAGTGGCTACATGTCCGGGAGCACGACCTCACACTGTCTGGGTGTAAAATGCTTACCAGTGGACAGGATGACCCCGGCCACTTCATCCGAAAAACCTGTGCCTCTTTTTTGACGACGAGAACGGTTTCATGTGCCAGTCCAGAGGTATTTGGGCACCGCGGTTCAGAGGACATTTAAGCGTTCGTCTCACTATTATCAATCACGAAATTAAACGGGAGGGTGGTCACCAGACATTTAAGCGTTCGTCTCATTATTATCGATCACGAAATTAAACGGGAGGGTGGTCACCCCTGACAGATACTGCTGTGTACGAAAGCCTATGTAGAGTTTTCCATATCCTCCTGTCTGCCCCCTCCACGCCTCCTGTATACGACGATGTGAAAGACTGCGCGGTTGACAACTCTCACTTCAACCGCATGCCCTTTACCCATAGATATTCGTAGGCTGAACCTCATAATCCGCCTCCTGCCATAAAGGAAAGAGAAAGCTTAAATGAAAGCAACTTTTATCGGACACCTGTGATCCGTTAAGACCTTAACCTGGTTGTAAGGCGTATCCCGGGCAATATTCCCATGAATCCAAAAAGTCATTAATAGCAGAACAAAAAACGCTAACGGAGACCCAATAACTATATGCGGTATGAGGCTTCCAACGCGACGTGTTTTGCAAAGGCTCCACGCTTTTTAATAACTATATGCGGTAGGAGGCTTCCAACGCGACATGCTTTGCAAAGCCTCTACGCTTTTCTTTAGGCTGTAAATGCGCTATTCTGAGGTCAACCCATCGCCCAAACACGCAACACTATAAAAATCTCACGTTTATTCTTATTTCATTTAGTTGCACGAACCGCGCACAATTTGGCCAGTGCACGTTCCTCATAACCATATACACGGATTCACGGATTCACGGATTGATACACAGGATTGAGGTTTTCGCCCAAGTTTCCCGGGTCGGTTTTGTTGTAGTCGTTCAGCGGCTGTCGTTCACCTGAAGGGCACAAGTAGAAAAAGGGTGTAGCACTGCTCCTAAAGTTCTCAGCGCAGGGCAGTATGCTTGCCAGCTCGAGGACTCGCGTAAACAGGTGTCCAATAGTGTTTTGAACTGAGTTCTAGAGGGAGCGTGGACAACCGTGTGAGGAAGGTTTTTCCACGCAGCAACTACCCGAAATGAGAAAAAAGTTTGCCTAGTGAAGGTGTGCGCTCTGAGCTTAAAAACCTTCTTGCCATATCCCCGCCGTGTGTTTGCTGGGTCAACGGTGAAAAACCTGTTGGCCAAGCCTTGTTCAAACAGGACGTAAGTGAGAATTAAGTCCCCTCGGAGGCGACGATACTCCAGGGGAAAGAAGTCGAGCACCGTTTTATAGTCCATGGATTCAAGGCCGGCAAGCATTTTCGTTGCAGCTCGTTGCACACGCTCAGTGACGGTTACGCGTTTCTTGCTTCCTGAGTGGACAGCTTGGTTGGCATATTCAAGAAGCGGTCCGATGTAGGCCCCATAGAGTATCTGGAAGTTCATGCGAGTAATACGCGAGAAGGAGAAGGTACGCCGAATCATCCGTAGAACAGCGAATGCCTTCTGAGCCGATTTCTCAAGGTGCAGTGAGAAGGACAGGTTTGGAGAGAGAGATACCCAAATCTTTTTGGCATCTATCCTCGTGATGTCTTCTGGTCCTTTCTCACCATGCATGACAAAGGAGTTCGCTGAGTCTCCTCCAAATGACATATGGACGCACTTTTCGTCATTCAGAGGAAGGTGCCAGTCCAACGACCACTGCTTTGCGGCGTCTACATCAATTTGGAGGGCACTGGCATTGGAACTCCACGATTTCAAGTCGTCCGCAAAAAGTAGACATGGACTTGAAAGAACATCTGGAAGGTCATTGACGTATATCAGAAACAGCAAAGGTCCCAAAACGGAGCCCTGAGGAACTCCAATGGAGACCGGCGCCGCAGAAGAGTAGGTCGAGCCTACTTTCACTCGGAATGATCTGTCTGATAGGAATGCCTTGATCCAGTGTAGGATTTTCCCTTGAATCCCGTAAGACTCGAGTTTGTGGAGCAGGGGACGTGTGGGACTCGATCAAATGCTTTTGAGAAGTCGAAAAATATGGCATCCGATATGAGTCCCTCGTCCTTGGCTGTTAAGCTGTCCATAAATACGAGCATGTTCGTCACGCAGGAACGGTTTGGGAGAAATCCGTGTTGAGCTTGAGAAATCAAGTTGTTGGAAGTAAGGTGATCTAGAATGGCTCGCTTCAGAATGCGTTCCATCACCTTGCATGGCACGCTAGTGAGGCTTATAGGCCTGTAGCTGCCAGGCGATAGTCGGTCACCAGTTTTGTAGATTGGCGTGACAATCGCTTCCTTCCAAACAGAGGGAAGGTGGCCTTCGTCAAGCGACTGACGAAACAGCAGATGGAAATGAGTTGCCAGTGTGTACGACGTTTCCTTCAGGATCCTTGGGTGGACTCCGTCGGGCCCCAACGCGCAGAATGGGTTGATCTTGTGCAGGAGTTGAGATGTCCTCCACCGTGAATACTAAGTCAGTTAGAGGTCGTTCGTAGGTACGCCTTGACAAGCTTGCATGTGACGGGACGCTGGGACTGAATACAGACCTGCATAGTGATCTCTGTGGAACTCAGATATCACTGCTGGGTCTTTCGTGGGTTCCTCGTTCCTGTCCCTCAAACTCAAGTGTCCCACTGATGCATACAGCTTGGGATTACTCAAACTTGCGTCCATATTAGTAAAGATGTTTTACCGAGGAAGACCACTTTTAACAAGACGACTTGGCCACTCCTTGGAGAGTGTTGTTAGCTGATTACTTCCAGGCTGCTATGAAGTATCAGGATGACTTGCTCTAATTCTTAGTAGGATACTGCAGTAAGGCCGGAGAGTGAAATATCGGGTGGTTTCTTTTCAATCGTACTGCAGGTCAAAACGACTGATGAGAACACTCTAATACTGCATTTAGTTGGCCTCTAGTGAATGTTCTGCAAGGTACCAATGACGTCGAATTCCATTAAGGCTGGTCCCATACTCGTTCGCCTCAACCAGATAACAAATATCTGCACCTGAATATCGATTACCGCTTTTGCAATATAACAGTGTCGACTCACTGCAGTAGTTAGAAATCGTGGTCACGAAGCTATTCCCAGTCATTAATATATGAACTACGCGTCCATAGTATTCCTCGAGCACGTTTAAACAACCTCCAACAAGACTGCGGCCGCATGTGGAGATTTTAGGAGTTCGAATAAATACCATGAAATACCAAAATTTTCTGTGAAAATTTCTTTCCTTTGAACTACGATTTCAGAGAAATTTCGGGCGTGCATCCTTGAGTCGGCGAGATCAAGCTCGAAGTCACACACGAGCATGTTTTAACGTTCCGCAGCGTTCTTCCGATGGCAGATAACATTTACAAAGTATCCAACGTAAATTCCACCCAGGTGGATATTTGAGTTCCTTTTGTATGTGTTGGGCTCGACAGAGGTAACAAGTTTGGTTATTTTGTTTTACAGATTTCGGCATAATCCTTTTGGAAAGTTATTATAGACTTATTATGATAACGGGAGAAAACCCGATTCGTTGTGCACTGGTGGTGCTTGTATGAACATCTCTTGATGATAATTTTCTCAGATATGCACAATTATTCCGTAGACAAGACAGCGTTTTCAGATATCTGCATGTAAATTGGCAGTAGAAGATATTTTCCATCGCGAATAATGACGCTTTCCAGCTGGAATGTTCAACTGTATTCTGGAAAATTAATGCCGGCCATTGCTTTTCATCATAGTGACCACAAGTGTTTTAGTTTACCCTGGCTACCTTTCACTAGTACTGGCCCCGTGCTTATGCGCGAAGTTGGTTATGAGGCCTAAACCATGCATGATATCCTAATCCGACGGCCAGGGACGCCCCTTCATAACCATAAATGTACACTTGGTTGTTCACCTTGGCTACTTATCGTAACCACCAGGGCCATACCTATGCGCGACAATGGCTATGACGTTATGAGTCCAATCCAAATTCAAACATTGGTTCTCCATACTTATTCATGTTGTCCGTGTGCCATAACCACTATTGATAAATGCACAACCATTTTTGGCAGGCTGTTTTAAATTAATGCTTGCATTGGGAAAAAAGTAATGAGTCGTCGCTCCAGTTAGCACCTCGTGCGAGCCACATTCACTAGACAGGAATTGTGAGGGAAATAACTAATAATCGCTTGCATACCTAAGGTAAAACTTTGCTGAAGTCTTGCTATAATAAAGGCAAACTTACCACTTTCCCAGTTAGTCCCGTTGTCGATAATAAAGGAGTCGTGTGCACACCGAGGTTCTGATGTAAACCTGATGACCATAGACATCATTGGAAGCAGCGCCAACGGACTCTTGCGCCGGGGGTCTAAAATATGACGTCCGTTACGGGACTGATCAAAAACCGAAGTATGACGGTGCAATGATGTCAATGGACCGTCGTGCTCGGTCGCATGGCATGCCCGCAACTACTCCCCTCCAGCTATTGACAGTGCTTTCTCGCCTTTGCCTACAAATATGAACAAATTTTCACCTGGCCTCAGCTACCTCCGGGATAAGTTATTTCAAAGCAACTGAGAAGTTTGCTTGCATCTGCCCACCTCGGTGTACTTTTAATTTGTGCTGTCTACTAAGTCGAAAATTTGCTGTCCATTTCGCGCTCTTTCCTGTGCGTTAGCAGCAACTCACTTTACCAGGAAACTTTTACACCCGAATCCGCTCCAGCTGTGAAGCTAGTGAAGCTATATCATTTCACTTTACAACGTGCTTCTGATATTCAAGCTAACGTATACCTACATTGCGAATTTCTCGACTCCATCATCCTCACTTATGGCATCTGTGAACCCAGCCACAAACCCTAACTTCCAAGACCACGTAGCCTGAGTAATAGTTCCAGATTTTATTTCAGATCGACCGGTCGAATCACTGCAACACTGTTGTTTTACCATATCGGTTGTTTTAGTCCCTCATTTTCCAAATTTTGCATTTTATGCCACGTGCGAGGCCGTGTGGCGTAGGTTTGCTTTCCCTTCTCGTGCCATCTTCAAATTATGAAGATGTAATCTTTCTTGTGCATGACGCTTCCCAAAAGATAGAAAAACCCTGATAACCGGGTTCCTCTGCCCTCGATGCTCGCCGCATTTTAAACGTGCCAGTTTTAGCATGCCCTCGGCTGCGTTGGATGATGCCTACCGTGTGTGTGACTGTCTTGTTTCCGCGAGATCCTCAGTACCCACATACCCCATCACTCATACTCCTATTCGGACTGTTGTATTATGCTTATGCCTACGGCATGCCACTCATCAGCCGTGAAGATCAAAGCTAAAAAGCTGTGTATACAAAGCAATCGTGAGATCCGGTGGTATAGGCTGGGTGCATGGATTTCAAGGGCCTCCTGCGTCTTCAAAGGTATGTGATAATGAAAACGATGATGTGTATCCCCAACTGGTGGTTAGCATACTGTCAGGCGTGATCATATTGTTACGGTCGGAATAAAAGCATAACTGGCCAAATCTGCGGATACCGGAGGTTGCGCGGAAAATGGACAGAGTCAAAAGGAGTGGCATTATCCGATATGAACGCGGTCATGCCTAAACCGGCAGGGTCAGGGGAACGCATTACTGAGGCTTTTTCATTTTTTGGAAAACATGTCAAGCAACATCGGATTTTTAAAATTTGGAATTTATGGGCAAACACTACTCGAAGGAGAGCAAAGCACGAGACATTCAGACCGGCACCTGATAAAGTAAACTGCAAATCGCGGAAAATTAGTAACCAGAACAACGGATCTAGCGAAGCAGCAGAATTGCCGTGATCCGGTTGGTTAGTTCAAACTAAAACCTGAAACTATCGTCGTGGCCTTGGACTGTCAGGCATATGACCGGGGTCATGAAGTGGTGATGATGGAGTGTAGGAATGAGCAATACGGATAGGCGGTAGCAGGAATCTCAAAATCACGATGTACAATGAAACTGTAGGGACTCACTGGTGCCGCTATTGGAGTTTAATCGTGTGTTAAAGTTCTCGGAGAGGGAGTAGGCACTAACGCACAAGACGGAGCGTGATTAGCACGGAAAATGATTTGCTCTGTGGATAAAACAACCCGAAATTCCTCCAAGATGGCTAGATCCGAACTAAATGTTCAGCAGATTAGAATGAACGCGTCCCGGAGGTGCGTTCGCCCTGGTGAATAATTTGTTCATTGTTGCCGGTAAGGAAACGAATGGATGAGAGGGCACGGTCAATAGTATTAAGGGAATGGTTGTGGATGCGCTATCAAACTGGGCATGTTAGTGCCGTGCCAGTACTGCACTGACGTACTTCAGTTTGCGGGATACCTCGTGACGGATGTCCTTTTCGAGGTGATTGGACTGCAATGTGCAATTCTGGGAACCGTGGAAATTTTTGGGTTGGCCAATGGAATCCGCAGATGTGGAACAAAGTCAATGTAAGATCGCACTTATTTGCTTGACCTCTTTGGATGTAAAGAATAGACCGGGTGTCGTGGATAACGGTTAGACATGGCGTTTGAGGTAGGTATTTGCGCAGCTCGAAGCTTTAGAAGACGAGGGAATAGGGTGAGATAAGTAATTCCCGTTGAGTTTGAAGAGACATCAGATACGATAAGGTCTAATAATACAGACAAAACGCAGCGTTTATTACAATTGAGGTGATGACACCAAGTGACAAAATGAGACGTGGTTTGGTTAGGTTTGTACTTTGTAGCCTAGTGAGCAAGGGCTGGTTAAACTTGCCAACATATAAAAAAACTTATAGAATATATGTGGAACAAAAATGTAGAACGAATATAGAATAAATCTGTATAAGTACGCAGAAAGGTGGCGTGGTAATGGAAATCGAACACAAGAACTGACAGGGGTAGAACTTCCGAAATGATGGACCAGTTTACGTGGTAAATATTTCGTGAGTTGGACAGCACCAGAATCTGGAAGGCAAAGTGAATGTGAAAGAAATGGTAGCCAGTCCCAGAAGCACTGCTGTCAGCCTCGGTTAACAAGTGGTGCATGACAGAAAGCTTAAGGCGCCAGTTTTGTATTTTGTCTGGAGGGTCGGGATTCTCATTGTATATATATTGTATATTCTTTATTGTGTCTACAGCTGAAAGCAGTGTGTAGGTGTGTTTTGTTTGGTTGACGAAGTGGACTTTAGTGAGATGCAACTTCAGTTATGATAAAGACAACTACAGAGTTGCACGTCGATTGAAACCGCGGGCGCCGCCGAGTAGCTTCAGGCTGCCCAAGTACTTCTAAATATTTTTTTAACAGGTGAAAGGTCAGTTTTTATCGTGTATATTTTGTAGCGCTGCCAGATAAATGACAAGTGGGGCGAGTCCGTCCCAGCAGCAACAAACAAAAAAACTGTACTGTTTTACAGATTCCCTGAATTGAAGTCATGCTCAAGACCGCCGGCGATGGGCGAAGCGCCCGTGCCACTGGAGGGGTGGCACACCATGGTGCAACGCAACTGGACGACCCCCCTGCAGAGGGACCCTGCCACCACACGGGATGTCATCCCTCGTGCATGCTACAAGACCTGCAAGGAGCATGCTGCCAAGCAGTCCTTATTGCGGCTTGTGCATTGAGAAAGAACTCCAGCTACAAGATATTTTATCCGGTCGTGGGAAAGCCAGGCCAGTAAAACAGCTCAGTAAGTTCGAACAGGGAAACAGAAAACATCCGCTAGGAAAGGCAGGTTGCATAGAGGCAAACCAAAGCGGCAGCTACCATTGAACCACGTGTGCTAAACGGGCCGGTAATAGAGCACAATAATCAGGCAGGTATTTCAAATAACCATTGCTTGAAGCAGATTAAAAAAGTAGCAGGGTATAACAAAGGAATGGATTTATTTTTAATTCTTCTCCATCAGCTGCATTTTCGTCAAACTAAGAGACGCCTTGGACCCGATCCACAGAGGAGATTAGGGGGTGGCTGGTTATTAAGTAAAGCGGTTGTGGTTCCACACGTATAAAATTATCTACGGGCCCAAAAAAAATATATAAGTGTGTGTAATATTTTGAAGCCTGTCGGAGAGAATGTTCCAGATACAAGCTTAGTGAACGAGGAAGAGGTAGTGGCGCAGGTTGGTAAGTGCTGAGGAGTACACTAAGTGGCTGCTATAGTTACAGAATTTATGGCGAGTATGTGATTTTACTTTTGGTCTAGCCTCTAGTACTAAAGCATTTTGATATAACAGACGGTGTCGAAGGGTTGGAGTTAATTTCAAACGTCGGAGTCATAGTGGCTCAAGGCCCGAGATTATGCGGAAGGAACGGTAGGAGGGAGGACTGAGCTGCGGGAATAACTTTTTGGTGAATGCGCGTTGGATGTTCTCAAATGTGGGTCTGCTACTCTAAGAAAGAGAAAGCAGGACAGAATTCCACAACCTGTAGCACCCATAGCTTGGGAAGCGTGACCTTTGTATCTTGAGGATGAGAGCGTAATATTAGAAAGTAGAGCCTACGTGCTTGTTCGACCTGGAACAGGACTTGGTGAGAAAAGCTAAGGGTACAAGAGTATCCAATACCAAAGTCTTTGATCTCCCTGAAGTGAGCTACGGGGTTCTCATTAATTGTGAACGCATCAACTGGGACGGAGCAGTGATAGAAACTTATACGGGACTAAACAGAAGAGAGGCTTAAGCTAGAGGCAGTTGACCGGCAAGTCAGAGAGTGTAAGTCTTGGTGGATCGGGCGAAAGGCATGTATTCTAGCA
The DNA here is from genome assembly GCA_003604175.2 of Clonorchis sinensis. Taxonomy (NCBI): domain Eukaryota; kingdom Metazoa; phylum Platyhelminthes; class Trematoda; order Opisthorchiida; family Opisthorchiidae; genus Clonorchis; species Clonorchis sinensis. The sequence goes on along the minus strand of CM030370.1, from coordinate 91,960,320 downwards.
GGTGGAGGAAATGCGTAGGCGATTTCTATAAGGGTCACGAAGAGGAAGGCAATGAGACACGGCACCCAGGACGTTGTTGACATACAGTAGAAAAAGGATGGGGCCCATCATGCTCATTTAACTGAGCCTAGTAGTGATCAGTAGTGGGAATGCCAATTTGTCACCCATTTGCGTTATTTGTGACCCGTTAGTTGGGTAGGGGGTGAACCACTGAAACAGTAATCCGGTGACGCCAACAGAACCAAGTTTCTCCTGCTGGAATGCATGAGGAACCTGGATAGAAGCTTTCTGGAATACAAATAGACTGTTCCAGTGGAGTACCCGGTGCCGTATGCTGCTGTGATGGTTTCAAAGAAGTGAGGCTGGCAGCCATTTTCAAATCCCTAAGACATAAATCCCAACCATTGTTCATCTATGGCATTTTTATCTAAGAGGATCGTCGTCAACGGGTATTTGTATGGAAGATCAGGGGTGCGCATTAACGGAGGGGGTGTGGTGGATCCTCCTGTGATTGGAAGTAGTCTGTCTTGATCCGGATTTAAAATGGTGGTGGACAATATGTTGGTTCCACTTGAAGGGAACGATTCCAGAGTTCATTGAGTGGGTAAAAAGGAGATTCAACATCCTGAATGCCGTCTCCAAACAAAAAGGGGCCCCGAGAGTGGTGTACTATTTACGGCATTTAGGAGATACCCGTAAGGACTCTCAGTCAGTTTTAGAGCTTGCTGATGAGGAGTATTAAAGTAAAATCCTGATATTCCTGATTGTCTCTTCTAGCTCGGTGTATTTCGGTATCCAAGGTTTTTGGCAAATTACCATGGCGAGAGATACCAAGGTGAAAACTTTCAATGAGAGGTAGAGAGAGGTCAGTAGGTTTTGGTAGATGTCACATATGCGTTTTGTGTTTGCCGAGATAAAAAAAGGCGCTTCAGCCCTAGGGGCAGCAAAAATTAAAAGCCAGTAAAGTCTCTATAGACATGAGGTGAAATAGAGGATGACTCGGACGAAAGGTGCGCTTTAAATAACTGCGCTGCACGAAACAACACAGTAATCATGGCATCGTTTCAGTAGGGGTGTCCCAGCGACACCCAAATAGTCTCTCATACCAGGTTGGTCACCGGTTAGAAGTCTAACAAAAACAGTCTCCTGGTCCTCCAGTTTGAGGGTTGGAACATGTGGCGACTTGTTTCGTAGAACTGGAAATGAATTTGCATTTCCCGCCAAACACCGCTGCCTTGCGGTTAGGCTTTTGAGCCAAAGGCTTTGGCTGAGGACCGTAATCGTCCTCCTGTCTCGGTGTGGGCGTTCTGACAGTATCCCAGGCAGGACGTTGTTGACATACAGTAGAAAAAGGATGGGGCCCATCATGCTCATTTAACTGAGCCTAGTAGTGATCAGTAGTGGGAATGCCAATTTGTCACCCATTTGCGTTATTTGTGACCCGTTAGTTGGGTAGGGGGTGAACCACTGAAACAGTAATCCGGTGACGCCAACAGAACCAAGTTTCTCCTGCTGGAATGCATGAGGAACCTGGATAGAAGCTTTCTGGAATACAAATAGACTGTTCCAGTGGAGTACCCGGTGCCGTATGCTGCTGTGATGGTTTCAAAGAAGTGAGGCTGGCAGCCATTTTCAAATCCCTAAGACATAAATCCCAACCATTGTTCATCTATGGCATTTTTATCTAAGAGGATCGTCGTCAACGGGTATTTGTATGGAAGATCAGGGGTGCGCATTAACGGAGGGGGTGTGGTGGATCCTCCTGTGATTGGAAGTAGTCTGTCTTGATCCGGATTTAAAATGGTGGTGGACAATATGTTGGTTCCACTTGAAGGGAACGATTCCAGAGTTCATTGAGTGGGTAAAAAGGAGATTCAACATCCTGAATGCCGTCTCCAAACAAAAAGGGGCCCCGAGAGTGGTGTACTATTTACGGCATTTAGGAGATACCCGTAAGGACTCTCAGTCAGTTTTAGAGCTTGCTGATGAGGAGTATTAAAGTAAAATCCTGATATTCCTGATTGTCTCTTCTAGCTCGGTGTATTTCGGTATCCAAGGTTTTTGGCAAATTACCATGGCGAGAGATACCAAGGTGAAAACTTTCAATGAGAGGTAGAGAGAGGTCAGTAGGTTTTGGTAGATGTCACATATGCGTTTTGTGTTTGCCGAGATAAAAAAAGGCGCTTCAGCCCTAGGGGCAGCAAAAATTAAAAGCCAGTAAAGTCTCTATAGACATGAGGTGAAATAGAGGATGACTCGGACGAAAGGTGCGCTTTAAATAACTGCGCTGCACGAAACAACACAGTAATCATGGCATCGTTTCAGTAGGGGTGTCCCAGCGACACCCAAATAGTCTCTCATACCAGGTTGGTCACCGGTTAGAAGTCTAACAAAAACAGTCTCCTGGTCCTCCAGTTTGAGGGTTGGAACATGTGGCGACTTGTTTCGTAGAACTGGAAATGAATTTGCATTTCCCGCCAAACACCGCTGCCTTGCGGTTAGGCTTTTGAGCCAAAGGCTTTGGCTGAGGACCGTAATCGTCCTCCTGTCTCGGTGTGGGCGTTCTGACAGTATCCCAGGCCACAAACCGCACATATTCAAGTAAACTCATGCCACATCGGCCGTCGCGTGGTGCCATCAGCCGGGTCGCCTTACTCGCTGCATACAAAAGAGCGTCTAAGAAAAAACAAGCTACTGCTGAAGCCTCCCTTCCTCCTCTTTCACATACGTTTCCTTCCTTTCTTCCTCACCCCATTAATAACTCTTTCCTTGTAGGCACAGCACTTAGGACTGCTGATTCCGTTCGTCATGCGTCAGTTATGCCAGCAACATCCACTCGTCACATGGCGCCGACATCCCCAGATATCTCCAAATCAATCTTCAAGCCTCGACACTCAGTCTATCTGGCCGCCTTCAATGTGCGCACTCTGAAGCAAGCAGGACAACAAGCTGCTCTTGCTGGTGATCAAGTGACTGCTGCGGCAAGGTGTGCAGGGGTTGGTGTCGTCCTAAGTCACCGGGCGGAAGTATCCGTGCTTGACTGGATACCTGTTGATAGTCACCTCTGTGTGGTTCGTCTGGCAACGTCTGTGAAGGAGTATTACAAGCGGCAGGTTGATAGACGTCTGTTTATCGTGTCTGCCTACGCCCCAACTGATTGTAGCTCCGGCGCCGTCAAAGACGGGTTTTATGACGCCCTAAGTCTCTGTTGCGGCGAGCTAAAAGCTCAGATATCGTGATGGTTGCCGGAGATATGGATGCACAAGTGGGCAGGCTTAGCGTATCTGAGACTCAGTCAGGAGGTCGACATGGATTGGACTCGGTACGTACGACCAATGGTGAATGATTGCTTCAACTGTGTGCTGATCACAGGCTGTTTTTATGCAGTACTAACTTCCAAAGCAGCCGAAGTCGTCTGGCCACATGGTGTTTTTCAAAGGCATACTGTCCACAAACTCAACTCCATCACGTTGCCATCAGCTACGGATGGCGCGGATCAATATCTGCCCGCCGGTCGTTTTGGAACATATTTGTGGACGTTTCGGGTGCGCGCCAATCTATTAAAGCTGTACTCTTGAACTACTTCGTAATTTTTGCATCAAGCTAGAAATTTTCAAAATGGGTCATAGATCATTTTGGGAAAATACGAATTTACCAGAATCGTTTTCTAAGGCCTCTCTCAAACGCTATACCATCAGTGCTGGGACTTTGCATAGCGGAACTGAGTGGCCTTCAACTGTTCGAAAACCCTTGTCTCAGAACCACAAAAACACTGCGGGCTGTTATAACAAAATCCCGATTAGGATGATGGGCACAATTAGTTCAATAATCAGGAGAGAAGAATTGAAAAGAAAGCTTTTGCCGAAAGCCCGTGCAGCTGGCTTAAGCTTTTACGTCCTATGAATTCGAAACATCGACTATGGCAGAATAAAAGATGCGTTTCATGTGTACAATCATAAAGGTTCACTAAATGCAGGCGACGCGACGCCTCTGACGTGATTATTTGGCACAGCCTGCTCACTATCCCCTAGGTTATAACTGCATCGTGCGGGGGTTATCTCATCTTTCGAGCATGCAACACGACCACAAGTCTCACGATTTTCTCCCTCTCTTGTCTTTCTAAGCCTTAAGTTACTAATTCCCCGACTAACTCAAATTCCCGGATAAATTAGCGCTTTTTTTGCGCAGCATGTTTTTATCAAAAAGCCATCCATTTCTCCATTGTGTTCTTCTTTTGCGGCTTTCTAACTCACATTCTGAATGAGCGTTGCTGAACCTTACGAAATTGTTTTGGTGGCTTTCTAACTTCATATTTTGTCCCATCCATCACAAATACAAGATAATCCCTCCTTCCTAGATGTCTGTCAGCTAACCAGTCTGTCAAAAGACGAAGTCAATGAGGCACTTAGGCTCCAACCGCTATTTTGGGAACCTGCTTTCACACGTCTCACTTACCACCCAGCATCATGGGCGATTCCATTACTAGCTATGACCTTCATGGCAAAACCTTTAACCGATAAACGTTCCCTAAATTCACCTAGGGAGCACCCTGTTTGCACTGATCACATGCCAACAGTCCCTAGTATCTCCACAGAATGTCGGTTATCGTTTTTGAAAAAGTGCAGGTTTGCCTCACTACAGTAGTTGGAAATTGTGATCACACTTATCTGCCTGCCATTTCTAGTGGCAGTATAGCTTGCACCCTAGTGACCTCTAGCAGACCTTTTTGAAGTTGTCCCACTTTGAGCCACCAGTACACGTACGGATGTACTATTGCCTCGTTTGAACAGCGGCAATAAACCACCCTTCGTCCTCAATAGGCCCAAGAATATGCTCGTTCCTACATGTCTCAATTCTTCACCGTTCTGTAGCCAATACTGGCTACCCTCAAAACCTTAACTGACTCACCCCAGTTATCCATGTACGGGGATGTCCACGGACCAAAATATGACATCGCGATGATGAGTCCGCGACTGCCATAACCAGTTTGGTGGCCCCACGTAGTTCACATAATCACTACGATTTCGAGACCCAGTGTATTACATGCCACAAAAGGGAGACTAAATCCGCTGAATTTGTGCAAAATTCCAAAGTACTGCCCTATTGTACTGTGTGTTCCTACCGCCCATTAACCCATCCATGTATTTCGTGGTATCATCAAGCACTCATTATAACAGCAACGAAGAAGCCTTGCATTGCACCCGACAGAGCATGTGCTGATTATTTCAGAGAAATCCACTGGCCTTACTAGGACGAAAATATCATTAATTTTGTGGGACTGCACGCCTTCTGTAACGATGGGAAGCCTTTTCCTACATAGGTCGCGAATATCCGCCCCATTTTAAGTTTGCATGAACAAAGATGACTTACTTATTGTACCTGTACTCTTTCAAGACATTTCCAGATCCAATACAGGAGAAAACACGCGAAGAAACCAACTTTTTTACACCCCGCACAATCTTCAGGGAGACCATGCCGAGCCTCGGCGTCCATTGAAAATATGAATTCCGCGCACAAATAGAATTTTGTTACGTTAGAACATCTCCTGAAAAAAGCTGCTACTGTCTGGGGATGGTTTCGAATGCATACTATTATTTGCTAAATTTTTGTGTAAAAGTTTCCTTCTTTTGAACTATGGTTTTAGAGAAATTCAGGATGTACCTCATAAGATAGGCTCCTCTAAAAATGGGACCAACGTGACCAAGAGGCCGTTAATTTTTATCAGATACGAGGTCACAAAACTACAAGTAAGTGGCTCCTGTTACACAGTCCTCGTGTGTCATGCCCAACGCTGTGTTGCAATTAGCGACAGACCTGACGGACGTACCAAGCAAACTTAAAAAATCCCCTTTAGTCAACTCGTCGAGGTTAGTGACGCGTACTTCAACTTTCAAGAGGTCTCTGCCGGCTTTATTTTTTGGGTCTATCAAAAGGAACATGCGGTTTTAAATTTTCCGGATGAAGGTTGTTTTTGATCTGCTTTTCAAAGATTGCCAGCTCAGCCCAGCTCCAGTTATTTAATTGCAGACAAATTAGCCTGAGCCAGTGTTCCAGAGTCATTGGATGTATGGTCCAAGGGCGGATTGCGGAGCATAAGAATGACCGAGCTTCTTAGTGCAGTCCAACTGGGTTCACTAGGAAGCTGTCACTGTTTACATGATGTCGTCATAAGCAGGCATTCCGAAAAGGTGGAACCGCCAGGTTGCGTCTTATTGCCCCCAAGCGAAATAGTGTACATGTCCGAGCATCACACATGAAGAGGCACATGGAACTGCTAGAGGAGTTGCGATGTGCTAGTGTTGGACATGAAGTGGGCCCATTATAGTGGTCATGATTTTTAAGTTTGCGCAAGAGTGGCAGATGAAGCTATTGGTAGAATGTTTCTTTCACGCTCCAATACACGGTACGCGTTAGGGAAGAGGTTTTCCCAAAGCCATGTATATCCTAGGGCGTGTAATCAAAAGCGGACGTGACAAGAAACGAACCTATTTACTTAATGGTTCGCGTGAGCCGCTTTTCTCATCCTACCAAAAGATATGTTCTTGCCAGTTTCTTGACCGACTGGACACATTTTCTTGGAACTAGTGATCGTTATCCTCAGAACTTCTGACCTGCCTTCTTTCTTGGCTCTAGTGTCTAAGATGTGGCACATTGGTTTTATTGGTCCATGCGGACCTTACAAACAACCTTCTCTTGGTAGGGGTTCAACGGATAATGCCAGTGTGTTCCATTCATTAGAATCTCACCTTGACGATCCGAATAATTGAAAGATTTTAATCGCGGATGGGTTGGTAGGAGAGAAAATACAACCCTCCCGCATGGCACTCGGCCTAATAGCGGGTAGGTTCCTGACAGACCTCGACCCACAAGAAGGCGGAAGATACAAACTAGACCCGAGCTTCGGACGAACTCCTTCGTGGATCTGAAGGGACTCTGTTTCATTTCCGGTTTTTGCGACGATTCCTCTTTGGGAGTCAAGTGACTGTGTTGAGCAATCTTGCGAGAACATTTAAAAAGCTGAAAGAATGGAGAGAGACCCTCATTGTCCATAATTTTTATCGATATCTCTCCTCGGATTTCCAAATATCTCTGTCTTACTGGACGTCTAATTCAATGTTCCTGTATTCTAAAATTCATTCCTTGAGGTATCAATCTCTTCTGCCGATGAAACTCTTGCGAATAGTCGGACTTGTGTTTTCATCAGACGCCTGTTTTTCTGAGGGAGATACCAATAGCTGGCGAGGTTTGTTTAAATGCATCAAGCACAGAAAACAAACGCGAAAACACAACTTAAAGCGGCTGGAAGGACGATGGCGTTCTTTTGATTTTTGCTGAAGTGATGGCTGAATTGGCAACCATTATCAAGGAAGTTGCTGAGCAGCTGTGAGCTATCGATTGTGCATCTATATACAGTAATTTAGGGTGTTGTATTTCAATAAACGCAGGCTGGAGGTGGGTTGGGATGACTCAAATCCGAAAAATGTTGTCGCACACTTAATTCCCGTAAGATGTGAAACTGTATGAGGTTAAGACATTTTAGAAGCCAAAACTCGCTAATAGACGTGCATTTGATGCTGTTCAACGATTTCCTGAGCTGAGAAAGCTACTCACACTTTTGGAAACGGTATCCCCTTTTTCTATTTATGCAGGTGTTCAGGAGGGCTATACTGTCGATGAACCCAAAACAGAAGCATACATAAAGTCCGCTTTGGAAGAATGCGTTTCGAAGATGAATTTTCTGGTACAGAGTTAGCGCCCCACTAACCAGTTTAGACTTACCAAGATTTATGGCACACTCTTGGATTGTTTACGAAGCCAGTAGTGCCCCCTTTTGTGATTACCTGTTTTAATAGTTCAGACAGGTCACACCTTTCATAAACGCTGATAGAAATTCTTTGTTGGAAATGGGAGACACTTTTCCGTATGTTGCATTTGTTTTGACAATATTTGTAGCCCGGTCACTGGGGTTGTGTCACCTTCCAGAAGAGCAATTACACCGGTAATCAGCAAGTCAAGTGCGGAAAGGATAATTAACTACGCTTCAAAGATGATCGCAAACTTAGTGAGTTTCGAGTTCGGATGTGACACTTTGTTACCTAGCATTATCTCAAGAGCAACCGTTAAAATCATGGATTGTCTGACCACTTCAGCCTCTTTAATCATCTCCCCTACAGACTGATTGTGACATTCAGCAGAGCAGCTTTCTTCCACATGTTTTCCTTATCTTAATGTTCCGCACTATAATAAAATGTGCTGCCGCAGATGCTGGGTTACAAACGCTTTTCTTGAGTTTATAACTAATCCATCGTTTATCCGTACGATGCGCATGCGGTGGCTTGGCCTAAAGGTCGGTGATTTATAGGAAACCATATATCTCTTGTACTACTACTTTGTATTTCCCATGTAGGAACGACGTTTAACAGGAATGAACTTTTGCCAGTTTCCCCGTTTCCGTCACATGAGGTTGATGTTCAGTATCAAATTCTCTGTGAGACCTTACCCAAGTGCAAGTAAACTAACCTCAAATGACCCCAAATCAATCCTTGTCTGCTTTTGTGAGGGTCTTTACGTTTTGATGTGTGTTCAATAGGGTGATTGTTTCTACTTCACAAGTGTGCGTATGAATTAATAATCTTGATTTGTGCACTAAATGTGAATCCTAGATATCCGGAGACAGAACCTTGGTCTAATAAACCTGGCTGCAACGGACCTTTCTGTGCAGCTTAAATTCCTGTCAAAATCACTTTTAGGTTATTAATCCCTAATTCGAGATGTAGCCAGGTCTTCTTGATGAAACGAAATTTTTTTGCGAGCGGTGAATGTGAACTAATATCTAGAGTAAAGTCCCAGGGCTCGTGTTCGAAAAGGTAGAGTTGGTAGAAAGTGAAAGTTGGATTGCAATTTTTTCTCACTCCTCGCGACACGATCACGAGACGATATCATTAAAGGCCAGAGCGATAGGCAGAGTGCTCTGGCTTTGTGCTTGTATGTTTTAGTTGATGGGTATGGATTGGGATAGTTGGTTTGCATTGCGCAAGTTTTAGTTCCATGTGCTACAATGCATGTTTGACTTTCCAATCGTGGAATTGGAAATTGCGGCTTATCAACACTTGTCTAGTAATTGTTGGAGTGGAGTTACATTCGTCGGCTTCGCTGTTGAACTGTTTGTGGCACAGGCGTAATTTTGTCACATCTCGTCCCAAGTCTAGGTTTAAACTGTTGTTACTTCATATTGACTGTGGCTTTCTATGGAAAACTGGTTATCAGTGTGCAAGAGGGATTCAATTTATTCAGATAACCTAAGGCAAGCGATCTGCTGGAATTCACATATGCACAGCACTCCATCTCTATTAAAAGCTGCCACCCTAACGTGGTGGTTGGGCTTGAGTGCCGCAATGATTCTGCAGTTTATACTGGTCAAAACTTTATTCGACATGATTTACCCATGTCAGAATGTCCAAAGCGACTCCCGAGAATGGTTGGACTTTTATTGCAGTTAACCATAGTGCGAGGTAATCTGCAAATGAAGTCGTAGCGTTCTGTATGACAGGAATGTAGAGGTAGTAGGATGTTTCCTCCAGGCGACCAGCATGACTCTATCTACGGAGGCAGAGGCGGTGCCTTTTTCCGATGAACGATGGATCATAGAACGCTCGCTTTAAAAATTACACATTCCGATTGTCCAACGGTCACCAAATGGTTCGGTGAACAGGTGGAAGCTATCGTGCGCCCGATGCGGCTCCAACAGCATCAACAATACAACGTCGGTGCCGCATTTCATGTTCCGTCGGGTTAAGCTGGCCCTACACAGCCAGTCGGGTCGGTGCACCGAAAGCGTCGGAGGGTCTGACGGGAACAGAGGACCAGTAATATCGGATGATTCTCACAAAATGTTTCCGTTGATCGATTGGCTGGTCGCGCTGAGTAGGTTGTGTACTTTCCATGCTTTATGACGTCTGCCCCGTAGAGCCCTCTTCATCCAACCTTGTGTCGGACAGGGACGATCAGTCCATGTCTTGTCACCAAATCGTGAAAGCCATTACCAGTCATCTCAGTCGAGGGACAGGACAGACCGATAGGGAATGACCGTGACAGGTATGGCTGCGTTATGCAACCAACCGTGGTCCTGCATCAAGACTATTGCCCTCATTGGGTAGCTCTCACTCACTGCCATACCGGACAAACGGATCCGTTTGAAGTCTGAACTGATTAGGCCATCGCATTCAAGGCGTGGCTATCATTCCTTTATTATTCTTATTCTCTGCGAGTGAAGCTATACGAGGTGGAACCACTGTAATTCGACGCGAGGTTCATAAGCTAAAAAACTGAACTCAACTGCCTGAACATCATGGGAGTACCATTCGTCGTTAAAGAGCCTCATCTGGCCCTTACCCTCTCCCGATAATGGTCCACTGCGGTCAGCCTGTCTGCCAGTCTCATGACTATTGTTTCATGTCTGGACCACCGTCCAGTAAAAGGACCAAAATAATCCATTACTGAACCCAGCAAATTTGGTCCACTTTGCGGGTTTCCTTTTAGTACTCGCTGTTACACTGGGTGACATTTACCTCTTTGTGGAACGTTGCTCTCCCCTTCTGTCTGTTATATCGCACACAGAATTCTTTGCTTTACTAGTGCATCTCAAACAGCTTAAGCCGAGACTATACATTTCGCATCCTATTTTTTGGGCATCTGGTGATTCTCATACAACAGAAGTGAGTACCTAGGGTATGATAGCCTTAAATCGTTTAATTTGCTGTCTAGTTTAGTTAAAAGCGGCGTTGCTCAGTGCAGCAAACAGTTTCTGTTCACCGTGTTAGATTACGCCTGACAGACTACATTTCCGAAGCTGAGAAGTACAGATTGTATTGTTTTCTGTCGGGCTGCTTTGGCTCGAAAGGAAAACAGATGGTGTCCTCCTTGGTAGGTGATATGGACGCCAAAGCTGGATGACTGAGCCAGGTTTGGTATTCAACTTAGAGTACAACTACATTACAGATGTTGGGGAGAGAATTCTTCGGTTGTGTTCCAAAAATCATCCGTTCCTGACCAGCACGTACTATCAACACAAGTACTCACTAATTTAATTTGAGGCTACTAACTGCATGTCAGTCAGGAACTCAGTCGGATCATGTGGCTGTCAGTTACCAATCGGTAGCCTCAGTTAAAGACTGCCGTTCTCTCTGACGACTCCAATTACACCATTTGCGGATTCAACTATCACTTTGCTTTTCGTCAATACCACGCAAGCTGAGGCAAGTTTATTCAACTGAAAAAGGTTTTCGTAGTTCAACAACATCCAGCTGATATGTCTGGAGAGCTACTAGAAACGCACAGTCACGTTGATGACGAAGACCGGTCCCAGCTGTTCGTCCAGTCCATCCGACTTGATCAAACAAACACTAGGTTTCCTTAAGCTCAACTGATAGAAAATCCATACCAGTGACAAGAGGCGGTGATTGCACACATAGACCCCTCGAACCCGGGTATTGAAGAGCTGGAAGAATTACGGAGAAGGTTGGTAGATAATAGACACTCGGGAGGTGAAGAAGGCCATAGTTGACGGCAAGAAAGAGAACGCCTGTTAGTGAAATAGCTTGTAAAAAAGGTATAATGGTAATTCGTTCGCGAGTTTGTCGTCTTGTGAGAGGGACTTAACACAGTGTAGTTTAAATGGCCTTCAGCACAACCACTGGAAGTACCCAACAAGCCTGAATGGAACACCGGATCAAGCTCGACATCAGTAACAGAAATCCAGCGCAGTATACCACTCTTCCAACGTGATTAGGCACCTGTTCTGGATGGTCTGCATGACACAATTGGGCAAAAAGGTGTTTAACTAATGTGGAGCAGTCAAAAACCTTTGGTACAGAAGATTTAGAACGAAAACAAACCACCAGTGGGTTGCAGCGGTTCGCTCTTGGTGGCGGTTCTCCGAAAGAGCGCAAGAGCTTCATGAAGAAAATGTGTCTAATATCAGCCTGATGTCCATAGCATCCGAGGTATTCTGGGTTTATTTCGTGCAGCTTCATTGCTCACCGAGAGACCTGTTCGTGGGAATCAAGCAGCATTTCCCCCCTGAATGAGGGTGCGTTTACTATGTCAATATTTTCAGGCATGTTCTTGGAGAGCTTCACTCGTCCCAAATTGATCGTTTTTCTCGACTGAAGTCTGATTTTGACTCTGTCGATCGTTAGAGTCTTTGGAAATGCCTGGCAATAATAGATATCCCCCCTAGAACTCATGTGTATGTCTATGCTTTCGCCTAAGTTTACTATGTTCAACGGTGTAAGGTAAAGCTAACCTCTCTCATTATTCCTGCTCAACTTTGTTGGTGATATGCTGCTAGAAATACTGCGAGTGTCTTTGAATTCCCGTAATAGGAATTCCCACGGAGCGCGCAGACGATATTGTTATCTTCATTTGGGTTCTCTACAATAGCCGAACCATTCGGCCGCACAGTTTTTTGTGCGCTTACGCATGAACATTGTGAGGTTCTGTCCATATGGCGGGTAGGATCAGACAAAAACCTAATGCACACCAGCCAGCCGACGTGGTAGATAAATTTATTTACCTTGACAGTTGTGTCATTCTCGGTGAAAGATTACTTCTTGAATCTTGAAAACCATGGTGGTTTTTGTCAGCCTTCGACAGTATGGTGCCAACCTCATATCACGGCAGAGTGTACACTGTGACGGTGAGATCCGTGCTGATACCTTGATTGTGAACTTGCTTATAAGATTTAGAGAAACTCGGTGTTTGAACATTGATCCCTCTGAAGCATTGGTTGCATCCGGTGGGAAAATCGAATTGAAGATGCTGAGTAGGACCAGATAGTCTTAGGGAGAAAAATGTGTTCCATGGTGCATGAGATATTCACGCTTTAGGCTGGTTGGGATATGTACTTTTGCATGTAAGTGAACCGTCTTCTTTGCAAAGCTCTTTTCTCATCCATGTGTTGATTGGAGACGAACGAGAAGTGGAAGGTCTATGGCCTCGTGACAAAGTATGAGAGCACCAACCAGTAAACTTAGTCATGTTGGTAACTATCACTTCCTTGGATGCTGATTTATGGATTCATTTCATCACGCGTAATGACACTGGCTCAGTCACGCGGTCACTGTCGCTGGTGCATCAAAGCCATCGTATTCAATGTATACCCTTCCCTTTCCCATTTCTTCATACACCTACGGTGATTAAACGACAAACTGCTTACTGAATTGCCTCCAACGTTTTTCTGTATCTGTCTCGCTGTCCCACTTTTCCGGCACCGGAAACTGGAGCAGCCAGTAGTAACGTACCTTCCTTGCATGGTTCATATATGTCAGACTGACAGAAGTGACTTAAAGGGGGACCACTAGCGCTGAGCACTTACTGGGATAGTCATTGATGCTTTTACCGAGCGCTTTCGAAGTATTTGTCTGAGCGTAGTGATAAGTCTATACCGGTTATCTGCTCGGTCCGTTTGAGTTAGTCCACTCGTATCACTCTTGTTTTTTGTCCACTACGATACTGGTATTAAATTGACCACAAATCTGCTGTAAATTTTGGTTCCTAAAAAGCTATTGTGATGCAGCTCAGGTTTACCACCTACAAAGTTGCCAGCACATTGCTACAAAAAATTTAGACGTTTTGTTGTACAATTTTTATCCGCAAGAGGGCCAAATCTTCAGGAATAAAGAGCACCCATAAAAGCCGGTGTTTTTCTTTTTCTCACATTTTGAAATTTTCCCTTAGAGCACTTCCAACCACCACACTACCAAACAATGGCGCTTAATTTTCTAACCAAATTTCAAGGTGCATTACATCAATTCTAACCATAACAATAATGATCCTAATTTTTATGAAGATCTTGGTTTTAATCTCCCACATTCCAGTCCCACGTCGTTACAGTCACAATAACTTTTGTCTTCTTCCTCTGAGTCAATGCCATTATCAACTTTTACTGACAAGATCATTTACTTGGAACCGTGTTGTGTCCTCTGGGTGAGTTGCTTGAGATTAAGGTTTAGTCAACTGCCTTGGGCAATTCCAGGGGTCCGCCAACGTGGAAAAAACGTAGGTGACTAAAAACGCCAAACACGAAAAGATATTAAGTTAGATGTCTTTAGCTGAGGTCTTTAAGAGTTGATAATTTTTTGGAGCATTTTGGGATATGTTAGAAGTAACTGGAGGCCTAAACATCATTAGAACCTGGGCTGCGAATATTCTCTTTAAATACAGACTGGGTCTGTCTCTCCATTTAGTTGATTGGTGGTAGTGATGCCATACAAATCGAAGGCCCCAAAATGAACCATGTATTGGAACTGACTTCCCCTGGATGGTCACTCTAGTTGGACAGTGATCTCTACGGTAGTGGGCAGCAGTGAAGTTTCTGTGTGAACTGTAACCAAGTCAGTCTTATTCAAGTGCCTGATCCTTGACAAGACTTTGGCTTTAGTAAGGTGACGAGAATGGCCTCCCGATCGCAGGTAAAATAAAAGTTGGTGGATTATTAAACCATACTGAAGACATGTTTACATCCAAACTAGGAGATCTAGCTAGACAAAAAGTCTGAATCGTCACCATCACTTCAAAGCGTTACACAATTCCAGACCCGTTATACCCTTCTAACGGTTCTCTTCATATTCTCGCCTGTGTTGGTTGCTTTAACCCTTGGTCTGACGCGACACTAATCCGCGATATTGCTTATCGAATGAATACCTCTGAGGAATGCTGGTTGTCATTTTTGATTACCTGCAACCCCCCGCCTCACTGGTCATGGCTCCCAGTTTAAATTCAAACGTTTCCGGCAATCGCGTTGTCTGTTGTGAGATGATCACTCAAATCGAACATAACGCACGATTTCAGTGTTACTGCAAATAGTTTGGCATTTATTTTGTCTGATAACTTTACACACATAACCACAGACATATCGGTGCCATTCATTGCTGGTGCACTGGAGTTTTGACTGTGTGAGCTACTAGATGATGATCATTGCACCAAGAATACTTCGATATGAAAAAAATTTGACCGTCTGATATCTGTAGTAAGTTTTATGAATGAACCACTCAATATCCAGTCAGTTTTGCATGTTCCTACCACTGGTGTGGGTCATTTTCGGAAGGCCCGCCGAAAGTAGACTCACAAATGCATTATTGCTGTCAGCATTGACAGAAGCATCATTCCACCCCTGTTACATTATTCTGGAACCTATTTTGTCAAGAGTGAAACAGGGTCACAAACGGACCTAGTCCATGCGCTATGATCTTGAGGGGCAGTAACCTATTAGTGCATTGTTGTTCACACTTTCCTTAACAGTAAGATCACAAAATGTTCGGATTGTTGGTGCGAATTGAACTTCACTTGAAAAAAACGGTGCTGTAAAAATACCCATATTTTCTTTTTTATCTCTCTCCGGCTGTCAAAATATTTCTTTGTTACGCTCGTATGCGGCCCTCCGTGTGCGCTCTCGTATTTCTCACCTAACCTTTCGGCAAAATGTTATGGAGTAGACAAGTTTGTGCTTATTACCATGACATATCGAACATAGCTGCAACCCTTACCAAGTCATGTGGCTCATGTGATGGAACAAAATGTATGGATGGAATAGGGTAAATGGCAGAAGCGCACATGTAAGCACTTATGATGTCCATGTGATAACGAACAGCGATTCAATTAGGTTGGAGGCTGTCCATTCTGAACCCGTGTGCTTTTGTCTTTTTTCACGGTGTCTTCTCAGACACAGGTTGGTTGCCTTGAAAGTTTTTAATTATAACCTCTTCTCTCAGTTTGACATTCAACATTTTCTGGTATCAGACTTGTTCTTCCCTGCAGACAAAAGCTGCACGAGTTTGTATTTAGTAAAGATGAACACAGTGTCATTTTCCGACATGAGAAACATATTTTTTCCTTACAGTTACGATTGACAAAAACCGCATACATACAACAGAACGAACGTAAATCTCTTGGTCGTCACCTCAGTAGGCCCACAGATCAGAAATCACCGAAGCAAAAAAAGCGCCTGAATGTGCCATCTAATGAAAGCTCAACTACGCAGCCTTTATCTGCACACCGGACAGCTACCGTCAACACCCCCGTTTTCAAACTAGAACATGTGTTTTCAATGAACAGATCCGACGAAGATAAGTTGTTAAAAGACCAGGCTATGGATACCTACCACTTAAAGCCGAAAGCAGATGCTAAAAACCCCAAGTGCACTCTGTTCACCCGAATAAGTACAGAAACCAGCTCTGATT
Source organism: Clonorchis sinensis (assembly GCA_003604175.2). NCBI lineage: Eukaryota > Metazoa > Platyhelminthes > Trematoda > Opisthorchiida > Opisthorchiidae > Clonorchis > Clonorchis sinensis. Next base: position 91,944,082 of record CM030370.1, on the reverse strand, counting down.
TCTCCGGTGTGGTTGAAAAATGCAAACTGGAGACTTCAAAAATCTACTTGGGACGACCAGCTCGTAAGGCCTCCACCTCAGCACAGTCTGAAGGAGGCAGCGATGTTGACGAGAGGAAGCCCGCTAATGAACTGGGAGGTTCGCACACGAAGTCTGCTGTTAAACGAAACTTGAGAAATTTATTACCCCAGTCCTTTTCTTCAACTAAAGCTGACGCAAACTGTTGGGTACACAGGTCTGATATACAGGATAAACAACTTCGGCTTCCGGCGAGGTCCACAGAAACAAATCATTTGGATCCACGCACCATCTCTGAACCTACAGTTGGCACCTCCAAACACGCTGATGTTATGTCGAGCAAAGAAATAATCCAACAGGCACGCAAATATGGAACACCAAACTTTGTTGCGCGAATGCGAAATGAACTTCGGCGTGCACAAACCACTTCTGAAGTGAGTATTTTATTCCGTGTTTCATTTTGTTGTCGATGGCTCCCTAAATCTTGTGGAATGCCCCACTGATGAGGAAATACTGCTTCAATGTGGTCTTGAAAAGTCTGGGCTTCCCAAGAGACGGGATTGATTTGTCACTAAGGATATGTCTTACAATGCGAACACTTCGTATCTGGTCATATAAGGTTTCCTACCTTTGCTGTTTGGCAAATTTCTGTATAAAGGCCTGGGCTTAACACGTACGGTTTGTTTACTCGGTCGTGTGAGTTACATTCTGATTTGTGGGCATATATTTGGAAGCCAACGCTCCTTACATTATAGTATTACAAGTTCCCTGTCACACTAACTAGAGTTTATCAGAATAAATTGTTTCACATCAGACTTTCGTGCCGCCGTTTTATATCACTAGTTTGGTTCGTTCACTTTTAAAGTAATTCAACATATACTCTTCAAATCAATCAGTTTTGAAAGCAATTATGCGGGTAATTTGATAGAGCTGGCCGCCTTCTTCGGAAGCCTATCACTATCCAACCGATCCCGGGAAAGGTACCCTTAAAAATCTGTTTTACCTAATACGGACTGAATGTAGTTTGCACTGATTGCCTAAAGGAATCTCTGGAAACTCTTGGCAGGTGCTTCGTCTTTCGCTTTAGATGAGACGGGTATTTCTTGCAACCCATCAACGCGCACATTCTGATTGACTTTCAAGACCAATATCACACTGTCAGCCGTGTCCACAAGACTGCCTTTGGATGTGAACTGAGGGTCTTTTTTCATGGTTAAGCGCAGGTTGTGGGATTCATTTAAACAACAGATAAGGCTTATCAGATTAAGGCGTTTTGGGAATGTAGCATCTACGCCCGATCACCGTCTACCGTTTTCACTAGAAATCATTGTTAATGAAGGGTTCGCGGAAGAAAGTCCGTGAAGTGACAACACGAAATGAAAGCGAATTCTGTCAAACTGTATCGTTTAAATGAACAGAAGTTGTCCATGGTCTTATCAGAGGTTCAGGTAAAATTTTCGACGAAAAATGAGCTGAATTCCTCAGCATAATCAGAAGAGTTCTCATGTCCTTAAGGTAACATTGAATGTTGCCCTTACTTATCCCTAACCAGCGCCTCGGCTGCTATATCCGCGGTGCACTCCAAGTCACACCATCAGTTACCATTGGGAATTCCCTGATAAGATACTTATGCAAACCCACTCCACACTGGCAAGGATTAAAAAACACATTCTTATAAATTTTCTGGCAATTAAATGTATTCAGATAGGACTAAACTGTCTGGACACGAGGACTAGCACTTGAACACAATTTAGGTGTCATGTGAAATTCGGCATTCTGCGTAATGCACTGCAGAAGTTTAAGCTTACCACTTGTGCTGTGGTAAGGTTTTATCGGAAACACTTCTTTTGTCCTCACGCGCGCCTGGACAACATTCTGGACGAATTCTGTCAGATTCAGCGCAAGCGAGTACGAGCTCGATCTACAAACCATGCGCTCGTCGATTACTTTAGCATCCAAGCATTCTTGACATGTTGCACAACCAGGCAGGATTACATAAGCCGTTTTGTTTTTCGAATTAAAATCAACAATCTTGTTCGTAATCCAGTGATCCCATCATTTACCTGTGATGGACTCGCGTTTGCTTGTGTAGCCAACTAATAGTTTTTAGCCTAACGCGCTGATACTGCGCGGATAGATCCAACGGCTAGTTTATAGCATTTATTCTTGCTCTCGCTCCCTTGGGGGGAACATTGCAAATTAAGATTAGTTTCATTGATCCAGACGATTTTTCGGCCTTATTAATTACCTGCTCAAAGTACCTAACTTCAAACTCCAACTCATGTCACATGTATTTTTTCGCTCCATCTTATTTTCTAGTTAGCTCATAGCCAGCAAAACGTTGTGCAGCCTGTTAACTACAACCAGTTCCAATCAACATAAGTAGTTAGACGGGGACACGTTCAGAATAGGTCTGAGTTGGCTATTCTGCTAACCACTTTGTCAGTTCATCAATATTATGTTCATTGGTTTGGTGAATTGACGAATGCAGTGCGCAAAGTAGTAGCTTGTGTCTGATGTCTCGTGACCCAAGATTCAGCTGTTTTTCACTTTGTTCCGAGTGCATAAGCAAGACGGTATAAAATTGAACATGGAACCATACCTGGCAACTGTAGTGCACTCTGATTCATAGCTGCACACATAACTCAACACAATCGTTGCCCAAATGCATATTGTTTTGGGCCGTCGATTTCAAATTTCGAAGAGGTGAATCGTGCGGGATAAGCTTGTGCGTCTGTTTCCAGGTGCAGTCTTGCCTGAGACAGCTCTCTCCATGTGGTACTTAAGTTCTTCGTATCAGATAAACAAGGTAAATTTTCCATAAGGCATCTCGTTCCTTTGGAGGTGGAAAATTAGGAAACCTTGGTCGTTGCTAAATCAGATTCACCAGTGGTCAATCCAGTAGCTTCTACTGTTTACTGGTGATGTGTTGTATAAGTGCGTACAGCGCTAAACATATGCTACTCCGATGTCCTCCAAAAATGTGGATTGTCGTGCAAATGTTGAATAGCGAGTTTCCTATTCCTATGTGTTTTGGGTAAGAGATCTTGTTTTCTTATGATCAAGTATTGCTCCCCGTTTGTGTCAAATTTTTCCAAGGTTTTATGCAAAAGGCGGATCCTGTCCGAAAATTAATTGAAGCTTTGAGGAACATTTTCCTCTATATCTTTGGGTTGACTGAACATTCATTGGGAAGTGTTGACATCGTAAATGCTCATCCAAAGCCGCTGAACCGAAATTGGCCTGTCGGTCAAGAGAAAGGACGTTTGCGGCGTGAGTTTGTTGGCTCTAAAAGCCCTAACAGCAGCCCATTAGTCCCACCTATTCTCTACAAAATTATCATGCGATAGTTTCCGAATCATCCGGGGTCATGGGAGTGAACACTAATTAAAGTATGATAAGCACCTTGAATAACCTACGACAAAGATCATTTTTGGATTTGTTTCCACTTTCTACCTATAGCCTTATTTTCCTCTCCAAGAATAGTGCAAAAAATTGTTTTCAGTTCTTGACATACCATTTATGAGGAGTATGCCTGTTTCTGCTGATGCAGGTAATTCATTTTAACTAACAACAGCTGTTTTACCTTATTTTTGTTTAGCCTCTTGAAGGATACTGGATACCACGGAGACACCTTTATTCGTTCGACCTGTTAAAAACGAAACAGGAAACCCTGAGGAGTGGTGCTCGCCGCCTGCGGAGCGTCCCTGTTAGAGCGGTTCCCTTACAAGATCCTAGTTCGCTCAACAGATATCGTGAACTTTCCACAGGCTTAATCAAGCCTGCCGAAATATCGTCTTCGTGTGCTGGGTCAGTCGGGTGAGATTTTGTCGCTGATCTTGTGTCAGTTTCTTTTCCCTGAAATACCGTGGTTTCGTGCAGAGCAAATGGTACCCACGGTGAGACTTGCCTTTTTCTCGAAAGCGGATAAACCTACACACATTTAGTTCAGGTCCACAAAGACGGAAGGCATTCTGAGTATTTGCCTGTGACCCTGGTGTCTTACTACGGGCACATTTTGGTAGATTTTAATGTATTATCTTTGCGAAATACTGCGTAGTGCTTACGTTAATTTTCAAGAGCTCCGTCAGGTTTTGCCCACAAGCCTAAGTCGAAACAACACAGGACTCTGGGAAAATAAGTGTACATGACATAATTTGGTGGCCCTGCTGCAGAGACACTAGCGTTATCCTTCAGACTATTTGACTGCACTGTGTTTGTCGACTTGTAACAAAATATGTTTCACTTGGTCTCGTCAATTGTTACTAATAGACTTTTTGGTGTAGAAGTTCTTTTTGTGGCACTAGTTAACTGTTGTCAACTCGTATTGGATTGATCCTCTGATTATTCGTTCCCTTTATCTTGAATTTTTTGAGCTCTTGTTTATAGACTAACTCAGACTCACATAAACACACACAGTAGGTGGTGTATTCAAGCCACAAAATAAAGTTTCTAAAAGCAGTTCAGCTACTGGCTTGTAGAATTTTCTGTTCAGTCCTCATTGAGGACGTTTGGCGCTAATGGTTTGATAAAGCGAATGTTTCTGGACAGAACGGATGGAAGACTGTTGGAGAGGTAGAAAACTAGTTATTTCATAGGGTTTTCCGTCGACAAAGGGTAAGCCGGCAAACCGTAATCAAGTGTCTGATAGGTAATTTTTAGAAAAGAGCCTTAAAAGAGTTCCTGAAAGGAATTTTTCTTATCAAGTCTAATTGGACTGATCTGGTTCTCAATTACCCTAACAATGTATGTCTGGACCGTGTTTGGTTGAGTTGAGCTGTTTGAACAGTAACGCGTGTTTGCATCACATTTTTCTGCTATTTCAGTGAGTATGCTCTTAAGAAATTGGGCTCGGTAACCTCCAAATTATCGAATGCTGAGACATCGAATTCAGTACACGGGTGTACAATTCCACTAAATTCAGGCGCGGCTCCGACAGATCAAGGTTTCGTAACGTCTGAACAAGTGGCCAGTGATAAAAACGACTATCCTTTGGAAACGTCACCAAAAAGAAAACGCTCTACGGTTTCGAGGCAGGTAGTACATCCCGTAAAAAAGACTGGAGATCCCAGTAATTCGGAACAGTTGAAGAAGTTAGCACTAGTCACCGCAAGCGCGTTGACCGAGGCTCTTGGAATACCCTCAAATGACTTGAAGACGCAGATTGTCCAAGGCTCTGGGGAAGCTGTGGTAGATTCTAAACCGAAGGCCTCCAAAGTGTCTCGCAAAATGAATAGAGCCAGTGAAGAAGTAAAGACTGTAAAAGATGTCAAAGTGAGTTCTGCGTTCAATTACACTTTCTCCGAAACATCCTTTGCTCCATATTCTTAATGATACTTTTAATGGTAAACGTGTAGCCAGTACAAGGGCAAACAGCCGTGCACTTTCACCTCTTGAGTTTACTCAGTGATCATGAGACATCGACTCCATTGCCCAACATCGTTATTCAACGTCTTTCGCCGAATATGACCATTTTGGTTTCATTTCGCAATGACAGTTTTGTCACCTTTCTCGACCGCTGCTACAGGACTTTATTCATAGAAAAGCACTTGACTTACTTTGATCAGCCTACATAAATTTGAATCAGATTCTTTCCTATCCTGTAAAGTTGCACTGGTCTATAAACCCTAACCCAAATGATTTTTTTCATTGACGGTCAGAAGAACTTTGAGTCTGTTAGCCGAACTGATAACTTTTTCTATCCATGGCGCTGTGATTCCTTCCCATGAATAGGCACACCTTACTCTGAGTGGATTTGAAAATGTCAGATATGAGTGAACTTTGTCATTGTTCTTATTATTCACTAGTGATGCTCACAGAGTCATCATCTTCAACACCAATGCAAATATAGAAAAACTGACTTAACTGTCCTACAATCATGTCAGTTTATCGAGATCAAGCCCTCTAGTGAGGAGCAGAACAAAACAGCTAAGAGGTAAAGCCAGTGCAAATGAATTTCAGGATGCCCCGTCAGCGGCAAAATGATACCTCGGTACACCAGTTGACAAAACACCTCGATATGGATTGCGGCTCAGTTATATTTTCTCATGATTATGATAGCCAAACATGTATTTCCCGCGGCACTACCGATGATCGTCAGTAATTAAGTTGAAGCATAACACCATTACGCCGATGCATCAACATATCCTGAGCGTTCAGAGGGAATTGGTTCAATATGAGTCTCCTTTTAGCCACTTTTCTTGTACTGACTACATACATAGTTTATCCGACAAAATTAGGGTTTGTGTTTACGATGTACTCTAGATCGAATAGTTGCTTCAAATTGGTGCACCATAATGTTTCGGCCATCTTCTACCCATCTCTTTAAACTACACGCCTCTAACTCCTATATTTTATCAAGAGACTGTGGACATTGTTAGGCCCTCTTTATCCGGACAACGGAAGGTACACTAGGCGATACAGCTAGTCGGATGTGAGAGAGGTTGCGTCTCCGTGAGCTTAGAAGCAAATCATGAGGGAATACATCATTGTACCGGAGTTTGGGGGTTGGAAGACACCGGCTTGGATTTCCCTTCGAGCTATACTTGAGGGGTGGTACTGCAGCGTGCATAAGCTCTCCTACCAGGTTGCACAAATGATTTTCTGGCGTAAACGTTTTCCTAGCCCTCCTGATTAAGGGTCGATACAACATTAGGTTACGGACTATTAGTGCCCTACTGTCGGGCTTTTAACCCAGAGGCTCTACTTGATAACCCGTACCGCTTTCATTTCTAAGTTTAGGGGCACCAGCGGAACCCTAGACCAACCTCAGTCACGATACGCGCAAGTTCATTCACTCCACTTCCGCTGCTGCGTACAGATGTCAGCTGAATCGTGTTATTCGCTGTATACAGCGAAAACACGCTTGCCGACGCCGCCCATCTCTCGTAATTATCTTCTAATTCTTTCTCTATCCCACTTAATGAGCACTATCATGTGGATTTAAGCTGTGGATATATCAAGCACGAAATTGAGCCCTTGTGCAACATCGCTCACCTGTACCGCTTTTCTTTCATCATTGAAACTTCGTTTTCCCGTTTTTATTGTAGCTCCTAATGCCAAAACAATTAAGTAAGATGAACAAGAGGCTGTTGCGTCCAATTTTTGTGCATTAGCAATAGATGAAACTTGGGTGCAAGATTTAAGTACATTTATCATGTTCACAACATATTTCTTATCAGGAGGCTATCATCTTCGGTTCCACAGCTGCCACAGAGGTTACACCGGCATTCTCATGGCTTTCAGCTCCTAACATGAAACTTCTCTGGTTGGCTGGATCCATGTAAACGGCTGTCTTTTGCCTTTCGTGTGCCTTTTTCCATAACGATATACACTGGTTCTAGTAGTACCCTTTCTTCTTAATTTCAGCACGTGACTAACCAAACTAACATTGTTTCGGCGAAAGACACCTTGCTTCAGAAACTAATCAATTCCCAATCCGGCACGCGGAGATCAGATGTTGTTCTAGCCGCCCTAGATCTCACTGTACGAGCAGAATATCTCAGCATATCGAAAGCACCACCGGGTGTCTTGTTAAGCTAGGACTTTCGCAGTCATTAAGACGCAAAACCACCGACCGAAAGGTCCGTAGTTGCATGGCAGGTGTACGTAGCACGTGACACAGCTGGGAGAGCATTACCATTTATTCTTTTCAGAAGTGCTGGGATTGTACTCAGTAGACGCCGATAAGCTACCTGACACTCCCTGTTGATAAACAATCATGGGACCGTTTTTTGTCCACGAAGCCCTTCTCAAACGATGACTTCTCAGTCGCTTGCAAAATTTTTTTCAAGTTGATTGAGAATTACGTAACCAGATTGGTCACACAACCAAGAGCTGTAAATCGCGGGGCATTGTTCTTGACTGGATCACTCAAGTTAATTTATATGGTGTTCCTCCCCAGTGTAAATTTCCGACAAATTTCCAGGGGAACCTCAGAGACACTGCGCATTTCATTGTCAGAGAAACTTTTGGCCCGCAGGGTCAAAGGTCTGAGGCTTAGTGAGTTACATTCTCAAGAGTCATGATGGAGCCTAGGTGAGCGCGAGGCCTGAGACTTCGTACTTGATGTTATTGATCACCCACCGAATGACTATCATTGTCATAATCATTGACAGCAGCACCAGCAATAAGCATTGTTGCTTCGGTGCCACACAAATTTGTCATTTTATTTCAACAAAGCCCTATAATGAAAAGAATAAAAAGGCGATAGAGAAGAGGCCCGGAGCTATCCTACGACAAAACCTCCGAGGTGCCCAGAATTGCAACACACCCAACACAGTTTCAGGTCGAAGGAATGGATGGTCTCAGTCAGCTTTCTGGCAACGCTTATGCCTTTTAGGGTCCATTGAACATGGTGGTTAAACCAGTTTTAGCATATTCCTGGAGTTTCTTGCTTCCCGGATCTCCCCAGCTCACTGAATCGACCACGCTTTTTAATCTGCGCCCGACATTTGATGATTCGTTGAGTTGTATTGTGCTCTCAACCAGAAGTAAAGCGGGTCTCAGATTCGATCAATCCAGTGCTTTGGTGTGGATGGTTGCGCCGTTCCACAAACAGTACTCCCGGCATCTTGAGTGTTTGCGGATGGTGCTTCCAAGTGAGGATAGACATACAAAGATAGCCCGCTCGAGAGATACTTCAGTAGGTGGTTTTGATGAATTTGTGATACACCAGGATCTGAGAGCTTCTTAGTGGCCAGGCGAGCTGCGCGTATCTTGCTCATCATTGAAAAACGGAAAAAATACATGGAAAAATACGTGGTCAGATTCCACATACCTGTTCCAAACTGACCAGTGATCAGTGATTAATCCACGGCACCCGTGAGTGATGACAATGTAGGCTATCTGTGTTTGAGTTTGGCTCACCAGAGAGAATCATGTGGCCGATTTGTTTCCGCTGTTTTGGAAGTTAGTACTGCACACATGTGGTCAGCACATAACTGATGCAGGCTTTCACTTTTGTCCGTGCGTCTTGATTTCAGTCCTGGATGATCGCTCAAATAGGCTTTAGCAGTAATAAGTCTACTTAAACGTTTTCAGCCCCAACAAACAACTTTTGAGCTTTTAGCCGCCGCAATGAAACGCGGAAAAGAGCATACATTTGCCTCTGAGGGTACCGTAGTTACAGTTCTTTGGGGCGTAGGTGCGTTTGTGGATGCTTTCACGGACTTTACAAACGAAATGCACTTAGGCATAGGTGCTTCAGCTAGATGGATTCTGATTTAGACGTAGGTATTGCCGCTAAAGATAATGAACATGAACGGATCTATCATTCCCTAAGAATCAGCTTACAAAAAGGTGGACAGATCGCCTAGAGAACCAATAAACCGAAGAAAGGGGGAGGTGTCTGCAACCGTTAATCTTCGCTTACCTGCTCTGTTGTATGCAGCAAGTAAGGCGACCTGGCTAAGACACCACGCGATGACCGATGTTGCACGAGGTTATTTGTAGTTGTGTGCTTCAAAGTTGTATGGGAGCTGGAGTACTGTTATGGCACTAACGTCCAACTAAGAGGTCGATTAGGGTCCACAACCAGTGTCTTTAGCTCAAAGGCCTAACCGCCAGGTCAGTCTGCACTTTTAAGGAGCAAGTCACCGCACATGTTCCAAACCCCAAGACCAGGAGGCTATTAATGAGACTGCCCATCGACTAACCTGATAAAATGGGACTGTGAATGTCGCCTGTGCATCCGCTTTCCAGTGGAGCCCAGTGGATTATGGACACGCAAAAACCGTTTCACTGTGGTTAAGTTTAGTCTTTTCGAGATGGGAATAGGCATTGGATCTTGAAAGACACATTCACTCTTTGATGCAGGTAGACGTGTTCCTTCGGACGCTGAGCATACCTCAGCCAAAATGTCTGTTAGACACCAGCTTAACCACATCCTGCATGTGGATAGGGAAACCTGGTGGAATGAAATGCTGTATAAGTAAAGAAAGCTAGTGTTTCTTGTGACGTCCGGACACTGGTTCAGCTCATGCATAAAAAATGACCAAAAATCGTCGCAGGTAGCGTTGGAACGTCAACATACTCCAGGACCCGCCTCTTGATCGCTGTGCTGGAGGTTTTCGCAACAGTTTCAAATGATTGTCTGCCCATGTACCCATACCTTTCATTCGACTAGATCAACTTGAGTCGTATTCTATGCCTTTAGATTCTGATTTACTATTGCTTTTCTGCCTTACAACACCACTTGGCCATCGTGATCGCCGGATGACAACATTGATAAGACTTGTACTGAATCCATTTTAAACCCTACTTGACGAACGGTTTGCGAAAGATAGACCGTGACGTGGCAGCGCCAAACGAAAGCTACAACTGGCAAGGTGAATGCTGTGGGATGTTCTTATCTTCCCAGTTTGGGTCCAGGTGACTTCCCTTGCGCCTTGTCGAAATTCCTGGATTAAGCTATCCTATTGGCAAGCTTACTGTCACTTCTTAGGAAGACCGCTTAGCTAACACTTGTCTGTCAATGTGTGCTGAACATGTGTTGCGAGAGGCTTCTAGGTAATGCCGGATCACTCCTACTGATGGCATTCTGCTCTAACCTAGAATGTGTTTTGAAAGCTGTAATATTTCTATTGTATGCTTTCCTTATAGGCATAGGGCTTTTCTCAAGAAGTCCTCTTCTTTACTCTTCCCCAGAGTTTTTTCCCACCATTTTTTGGCATTTGAGCACCACTTTTTGCTGTTGGCGGCTATTGTATATGGTGATGGTGATGATTTTGACGAAGTTTATACGTGGTCACTTAGGAAATCCAGACCAATCTTAACGAACATTAGCATCGTGATTGTCCAGTCTTAGTACAATGCACACAATGTGGGACAAATTAGGGTCTCCAGTCGTTTCTGGGTGCTGTTAATACCACGAAAGCGAGTCTTGATAGAAAGGATTCCCGGTTGGTAAGGTTATATCCTAAAGTTGGGTATTTCCTCCCGCATAGTTTTCTGTATGTGGCCCCTTGAGATGATTTTCCCAACATCTACCGTTCAGTCCGCACCTAATAAGTAAACCAGAAACTACTTACATAAAATTGCATGTTTCGGACGGTTGTTATGTAGGCTGTTCTGTGGTTCCACTATTCATTGCCTTTGTCGGTACCTTAGCCACTTTTTCAGAATGTATTTTTGGTCTACGTACCGATAGGTACGCTGTGCAATGCGCAAGCAATGAATGCTGAGTGCCCGGTAATTCGGCCGGAGTGTTTGTCAACAGGTACTTTGACCGTTCTCTCTCATCATGAGTACGGAGAATTTAGGGTAATTTGGTTCAATTTTGGTGCGTTTGTTTGTCAGATGCCTATGCTGATTAAAAATATCTTTGACCCGAGTTTCAAAGGGGATATAAAGCTTTCCGGAAAAGCTGAACTCAAGAAAGACTGTCTTTCTGAGTTCCCAATGTCGACACTGAAAAGTTCATTATTTCATCCTGTTCTTTTCAGATCAGTGATGCATCTACTACAAGTTCAGCCGACAATGTGGTTTATCGTGTACGTGTTGAGTCTGTTCGTCACTACCGGTTGCAACAGGCTGACTGTTATCGAGACTTCTACGCGCCCAGTACAACCCACCTACCTAACCCCACGCCGCCGATGAGTATCGTTCTTCGTGGAATGAACTGCTCGTCACCAAGCTTGGAACTTGTCAGCGCAGAACTGGCTCGCCTAGGGGAGGTCGCCGGGCATACTGTCATACTGCGTGATCCGCAAATGCTTGGGCGACGTAGTGCAGGGGCGAAACATGTCTTTGGCGATGTCCCAGTTCGAAAGCCACTTTCACCGAGCTTCATAGCCACAATAACCAACGAAGGATGTCCTCAGGTCGACTACTTTGCTATTGTGTGCAGTTCACTGGGAAAAATTACCGGAGTTGACATTAGGCCAGTTCCTAACGGTGTAAAAAATAGTAAGCCGTTTGGATCAGTTTATACTTATGATGTTGTGTTCGTTTGACCGAGCGACATGCTTTAAGCGTCTCACTGCATTTGACCCATCAAAAAAGGAAATATATTGTTGTAACTTGGATAAGAAATTACAGGAATCCCCTCTAGGCAATATTTGTGCAAAGTTTTGTGAGTCTGGTACTTCCATTTCTCATGAAAACACCATAGAGAAGGCAATTTAAGGTGCGCCGAATGCTCTCCATTGCATTCCCTTCTCTCGAGAACACCCCCGTCAGAATCGAAAATGGTTCACATTCTGATCCCCCAAGAGGAGACTCCACAAGCAAAATGTCCGATACCTTCGACCCAGGTTTATTAGTCGACCCATTTCGAGGTGTTTATCCTCAGCGCAGCCGACAAACTGACTTTCCTAACCGTTGACTGCATATGCACGTAACAAGCACACTTACTGTAAAGTTTTGGAGTTGGGATACCTAGTGAAGGTGATACAGCTGAAAGCTAGGATTAGGCAACGCAAGATAACTGAAAACTGCTCAAAATCACCCGGCACAAGTGAAATTTCTCTACTTCAGCGTGCAAACTATATGCCACGGTTTATATCGGCCGCTCTTTGATGAGGGGCAGTTCATCCCACCTATATTGTGTTCACATGGGAACCTTGCAACAGAGGACGCTACGATAAATTAAATACATACGAGTATGGCTGAAAAAAGACAGCAACTTCCTGGTGTTAATTGACAAAGATTCACATTCGTACAATAGGTGTTCTTACGTTGGGTGCAACAACATTTACAACTGTCAAACAATATTGCAAATCTTGCCATCTTTATGATACTGTGGGTCTTTGACGTGTCCTGATTAGCCGGCTGTTACTCAATGTAACTTTAAAAAACAGATGTTAAGAAAGTCAGCACGAAATAGCCCCCTTTTTATTAAGCACTACTGATTCTTCAAAAGCACGGAAATGTTTTTGCTGTTGCATGCAAGACATATTTCGGCTCCTCGTTAGTTGAAATTGTTCGCCTGAAAATGTCCAACGTGGGTGGGTTCTTTCGTATTGTGGAACTCAGTCAAGAAAATTTAATACAGCAATTTAATACAGCGCCCCTTTATTGTTTTAGTGTAGTACATGCAATATTCCACGTCATGAGTGGTGTGTTACCGCATAAAAAACGGTTATTTAACCCCAGCATTTATGTGCGGTTTTTTCACCACTGCAGATGCTTAGGTTTCTGCATGGAGCCTTTGCGAAGGGTTTCGAATGCCCAGGAATCGTATGTACCTCATACAGAGCAGGCCGTACGAGAAGTTCAACATATGGTCTTTGGTTTGTTCAATGAGTTGGACAGTTTGATTGCAAACGTTTCATCACCAATCGAAGTGACATCATCAGTGCGTTGCTAGGGTGCGTAGCGATGGGTCGGTGGTTGTGCGTTGAGTAGTGTTGCATGTGTGTTAATATACGTGCTGCTAGCCAGGGCTGACATTCGTTCTCGATTAGTTGTTCGGTTGGGTGGTTCCATTGGTTGTTTTGTTATCCCGCCTCCTGAGGTTGGCCTCCCCTGCTCTCGTAGTCCGGCCGATGCTGGAGTTACTCCAATCAGCGAACAAACCAACGACCATCTACGCTACCCGAGCTACCAACATTCTCTTCAACAGTCAAGCATATGGTACCTTGGCACACATAGGCTTCGCTTCCTATTACTGAAATGATTACCATACCCAGAGCGTCTTTCTTATTTAACTGGCCGATTTCCACGTATACCTCAACTGCTGCTCAAGGTGTTGTATCTATTAAATAGAGCACACAGTCTGGTCCGTTGCCACTGGTCACTCCAACATGTTGGCGAGGCTGTTTCTAGCGTCTTGAGTAATCAGAAAACAACTTCAGACAAATGCTAACTGAACAACATTCACTCTAACGTAAAGAAAGCAACGTCCTCTCTCATCACTACGAAGTACGCTGTTGCTCATTCCGCAAAAATATTGACTCAAAGAGAATTGTATTTTGTACAAGAATTCCCGTCAGTCCTATGCAGCGAGCTTTCTCCGTTTTCTGATAGACATAAATATCTTCAAGCAGCGTCATTTTGATTGAATTAGACCACTACCAAAATCCTCCCAACTGGTCAGTTACTTTACAATTATTCACTAAAGGTATAGATGTTATTGTCAGTTATGGAGCACCAGACATATTCATTGATATCATCAGAGCCCTATCTAGCCCAGGTTTGAACACCTAACAGACTCTCATTCTTTGTAATTACCATGGCTCACAAGTGGTTGCACACTTTCTTTTCTCTGTCCGATTTGTTACAAAGGCTGTGCTGAAAGTAATTATCAGGAAGTTTAACTCGAATTTATATTAGGCTCCTGAGCGTCAGGACGATATTTCTCCGATAGGAAATGTGTTGTAAACGGCACTACTAGTTCTAAGCATACATAAACCGTTCTGAAAATCAAACTGCAAAGTGCCCATTTAAACTTTTTAGCACCCAATGCCCCTTTGCCTCTCTGAAAGGCGAAAGGTTGAAAGCTTCACCTACCTCGGACGCCATATATTTTGGAAAATGGATGTCATAATCAATGTCGTCGCTTTAATATCATACGATGGAGTCGCCTTCCGAAATTACCCTTATCGCTGGTAGCGCAAGTATACCGTTGTGCTTAACGGACGAGCGAATAAATTGTCGATTCGTCCAGTATCACTTTAGGCGCGTAAAAACCTTAATTATCTAGGTCACCAGGGGATTGTAAACCTGAAGAGAGACAACTAAACCATGGAATATGACGGAAAAGTGCTATTATGTAACAATTTTAATTGTTGGGAACATGGGAAGTAATCGGTTATCGTGTGCTACTTCATCGAGCCCTCCAGCTGCATTGTCGGAGTGTCAACTGTGGAATGTTCTAGCAAATGTGCTGCGTGCGCATCCAAAGCTAAATTATCGGTTAAGTCAAGTTAGTAATATTTAACATGTGGTGATTAATGTACCAGTTTTGAAAATGACTCTGGAGTTGATAGTTGACCGATAAATCAGGGTCGTAGTATAGGATATTTCGACTGTCGTGTATCCTGTTAAGGAGTAAATAAGCCATCTGAAAAAACGGAGAGTGTTTTCACTTTTTAAAGATAGCGGTTTTTCCCTTGAGAATGGAATGTAATAGAGCAAATTCCATGCCTTCAAACTCATCTCCACGATAGATTTCTTTTTCCTTCATTAGGCTAACGCTACCAACATCCAATGATACTTTTTAATAATACTTTTAACGTGCCAGTGTTCACATCAATCCACATTGATACCGTTTGAGATTTTGGATCATATCGATGATTGGTCTACTGTTTACCTATGTCATTGGTAGACAGTAAGCTCTTATGTCTCAGGCAGCGGTAGCGAATCACACAGAGTTCATGTACATTGTCCGTCTAGTAACAAGCGTCGACGATAGGTCAGTAAGTGAATTACCCTTCGGGTAATCGGGTTACCTTTACTTCGAGTCCGTTGTAAGTCATTTCTTTTGTTTGATACTACATACACGTGGACTGCGCATTCTTCAGACCTTCATTCTTTGTTAAACGGGTTAAAACTCTTCCCTGCTCATACCCTTCATTAAAGGGTCGATGTGCGATGGGTTTTGAAACACATACAAAACTGTACTAATGTAATTTATTCCGACGCGGTCTTATCCGACTAAGCTTCTTACTGCTCCGAGAGTGAATGGTAATCCAAAACCGGTGGTCCAGTGTCCTGATCCTTTGAGTATCGTTTTTTCATGGGAACTCATTGGATTCCTTGGCCAGCCGACTGTTTGCAGTTGAGAGACTGATTCTATCGAAATCTTTAACTTAAAACCGGAAGCAGTAAATATTCTCCTTAGTTCTGCAAGCGCACGAGCAAACCAGAGTTGTGGCAGTATCGGAAACGTCTTTTGCTGATACCTCCTAGGCTCTTTAGGACGGATAAGTATACAGACGTCAACCGCTTGAATGGCTGCGTGAAACCTTAATGTGAAGAACTGAAAACATTTAAGATGTCTTCATGGTTGAAGAATGACTCAACTGTAGCCCCCTCTCGGTGCCTACCTGCCATACCACCCGAACGACCAACGAGGGCCGATGTACTCCCAGATTGCTCAAGTCTAGACAGGGGCAGTCAAGATGGATAGGTCGGGTTCGAACCGCCGACCTTCAAGTCGATATGTTCGCGCCTTAACCACTGAGCCACCAGGAGCTCATCTCTATGCTTAGTCTAGTACAGATAAGTGTTTTTCAATCTGTTACGCTCCGTTCAATCGCTTTGCCGCAGCTCGAAATTTCATCCTACTCAAAATCACTATTAGGTACCGAAGTTTCGCCCTCGGTGAACAGCTCATTTTGAAAAATACGTCAACTTATGTAGAATTGCAGTTGTTTTTTAGTGGTTAGATCCAGGAAACGCTGAGGAGTGCTTGAAAAAATATAACTCATGTCAGCTTGTGCTTCCATTTAACTTCATTTTTACGCCTATTGTGGCCTTCTTAAAACCCCTTCGTAAAACCCCTTCCTAAGATAACAAGCACAAATTAAGGGCCCAATTTTCCGTTTTTGCTTTTTAACCCCAGTTTGTCTAAAATCTCACTGAGGGAAGTGCTGTATCAGCTAAGGCCCTAAAACCAGCTCACCATTTTCGTTGACGCTTTCACCGAAAAAGTAATTCGACAAGATGGCTGTGAGGTCCGAAGACCAAACTGGCAGTGAATAAATCATAGATTTTTGTCATCGCTTCGTGTTAACAAGCTTAAGGAATTCATGAAAGTTGCGGGTGCCCATGTGAACCTGTTATCTTGCAGGAAGCATTCAGGTGTATTGGTCCAGAGACATTGCTGAAAGAGATGTCATGTGGTGCTAGAAACATCTTGTGCCAGCGACCTGCCTATTTGTACGGGTTATTCATAGCGCAATATGCAAAGCCGTTGGCAATAGAATTAGCATACTTGTTAAAAGTCAGTCACAGTAGCTAAGAGTGGAAATTTCTTTTCGACCTGGGTGCGATTTATATCTGTTTGGAAGCCGGGACAGTCGAGCTCTATACCAGATCGACATTTTTCGGCCTCCTGTAATGGTCTGAAGGTGGGCTACGTTTTTACATAGTTAACGCTCTTCTATTCATTTTCTATAACTGTTTCTTCTTCTTCAGGCAGATATGAGTGGTTCATCAAAAAGATAACAATTGATGAATTAGAGCGGCAAAAGAAATATCACTTTTCCTGTGACCAGTGGCTAACTTTAGAGGCTAAAAACATTCCTTGCAAACGCGTCCGTACATCGCCGAAGGTCAAAATGATGAAGAAATCTGCTACAGTCTCAGTGCCACAAAACACTTTATCTCACTGTTCCGTGCCTCAAGCAAATGGTACCCAACTACTTTCCGAACGTCACGCAGCTGGAGTGAGTAAAACCTGCTCGTTAAAGCAGGCTTCAGACTTTCTCCCAGAAGTTGTCGATCGTGGACCTAAAGTTCTAAAACCTGAAGCAACGTGTACGACAGGAAGTAATGGAACTGCATGCGCCTTGCGTAGCGCTGTCGAATCCGTTCTGTTTCAGTTACCAAAGATACACACACTACTGGGCTTCGTTTCCACTTCACACGGACTTCGGACAGACGAGCTTAGTTCATCTGAAGAAGCTGGACAACTCTTATCGTTTTCACTTGGACAAGCGCCTGCTGTGGCTGAAGTGGAGACATGGGCATCATATATAGCTGAATGGTATGCGGCCGTCGGAATTAGCAGTCAGCTGTTTGTCAACCAGGCCGATTTCCCGGATCGTCACCACTTGCAACCGGTTCACGAAAGGTTCGTTACACAGGTCTACACCTATTGGTGTGGGATTGGTGCTCCTGGTTGTTATATGGAGTCAGTGGTTCGAATCTGTTTGTGGTTGTTTGTTGTAGTTGGTGCTTTCTGAAACGGAAAAATAAGTAAGTAGATTGTAGAGTTGGTGTGTAGGATCAATGGTATTGTCTCACTTCACGGAAGAGATGTCATCCATCGGAAAACCGTTTCATCCTTATATCTGCATCCTATCTAGTTTCACGTACAAAGGCCACATAATGTATGCGCCACAAATAACAAGATATAAAATTGCCTTGTATGTGCACTTTATCCATGTGTAAGCTGAAACGCATGCAGTGAACACTTATTCTTGTTAACCACGGTGTTTCGTCCCAAGAAAAACAGTGACTTAAATGAATTCATTTAATCGCCAATCATGAGAAGAAGCTGGTTCTCCAAATTATGCCTGATGGAGATCCAAAAGCAACTTAATAAACACGTCCATGTTTTGAGTACCATTCTGACGTCTTCGGACATAATTTTTGTTAAATTCCCAAGCGTGATTATGCATCTCAGAACACCAACGACGAGTTCACGTCTTCCACATTTCTCCCTCCGTGTGTCCGGTGATCCAAAGGCAATGACTCATGGAATATATGGTGCGAGAGTTACACTCAGCCCCAGAGCTAAACGCGCTTTGTTGGACTGGATCCCAGTGAAGTCATCTTTGCGCCGTCCACGTATCCAGCTCACTCAAGCTCAAAACATCTCGGCATAAAAAGCGGTGCCTTTTTGTAGTGTCGGCCTATGCCTTAACGGACTGCAGTTCTGGCGCTGAGAAGGGTACTTTCTATCGAGAGTTTATCCAGGCTCATTCGTTAAGCAAGAAGCTCTGACATTGTGATACTTGCGGGCGATATGAATGCTCAAGTCGGCCGTCTGGGATCCTTGGAATCACATTTGGGCGGTCGATTCGGAGTCGATGCTTGTCGTGCAGACATCGAAAAGCGACTCCTCCAGTTTTGTGCTGATCATCAACTGTTCCTGCCAAGTGCGAACTTTCATCATAAACTTTCGCACTGCGTGACGGAAGCCACCAACTGCAAATCAACCGTGGACCCAGTTGGATCACGTGGCCATCAGCCAACTGTGGAGAGCTGCATTCAATACTGCCGTTTTCCTGGGGGCACACAACTTGATTCCGATCATGCCATGGTGCATGTGCGCCTGACTGTTCGTTTTCTCTCAGGCTCCCGCAAGTCAGCAAGCAGTACGCCAGTCCACCATCTACGGAAACTACCATAGCTCAACAGTATCGATATGAGCTAGCCCAACAAATTTCCGCGGTAAACCAATACTGTACCGGAAGTGAGCGTGTAGACGAAGCGTGGTAAAATATGAAGGAAGACATGTTAGCGGCGTTCAGTGCTGTCTGTCTGTCAGTTAGACCGCAAGACCACTGGATTTCGTCCAGATCCATGACTGATACCAGAAAATCTATGCCAGGAGGCAACGAGTACGATGGCGCTCGCAAATACCTGAAACGCCAACTAGTGAAAGCCTAAGGGAAGATCGAGAGCCCTGGTGAACATCGAAAGCTCGGAAAATAGAGAAGTATTTGACCACCGGAAACAGCCGTGCCCTTTACCAACTGATGCGATCGACTGGCTCTAGGAAAGCAACGGTCAGTGAAACGATAAGTGAAAAACGCGGCTGATTAGTTCACTCGCAAAAATGTCGACCGGAAAGATGGGCCGGACAGTTCGAAAAGCAGTTTAGCTGGCCTCCTGCAACATGGTTTTTGGAGATGGTCATACGGGCGGATGGAATGTAAACCCTAATCACCCGTCGGAAGAAGAAATAAAGCACGAAATATCCATACTGAAACGTGAAAAACTACCAGGACCGTACGGTCTGTATCCAGGCCTCTTCAAAGAAGGCGGAGAACCTCTGGTGACTCACCTAGCAAAGCTCATTGGTGCAATATGGAGTGAAGAAAAAGTGCCTATCGAATGGGGCATGTCAACAGTTATTCTTACCTTCAAAAAGGGTACGCGGTCGCTATGGGAAAACCACGGTGGCATCAGCTTCGTGGTTGTGGCATCGAAGGTGCTCTCTGGTCTTATCCTTCGAAGGTTGGCTGAACACAGGGAGAAACAGATCCGTGAAAACCAAGCTGGCTTCCGCCCTGCAACAGGTTGTATCGACCACATTTTTCCTTTCATCAGATTCTGGAACCACGACACCGCTCTCAGCGGCAAACGGTGGTTCTTTTCCTTTGACTCTGTGGGCCGTCAGGCACTATAGAAGTGCCTGTGGAGCAAAGGTTTCCCGCCATAAATTCCTGACCCTCCTTAAGGCGCTGTACGTCAACTTCCGCGGACATGTGAAGGTCTCAATAAAGCTCTCACCTGAGTTCACCACATCCAGTGGTATCAGACAAGGCTGTTCTCTTTCACCTTTCTTCTTCAACTTCATGCGACTATGGAAGACTCAATACCAGCCTCTACTGCCTTTGGGATCGAAGCGCTCCCTTGGAGTTCCTTCACAGATATCCAGTACGCAAACGACATGGTTCCCTCTAGGATCTGACCCCGGTTTAATTCAAACAATATTACACAATCTGAAAAAAGTTCCGCCTCACGATTTGGCGTGCGCTTCACACCTTCAAAGTGTACAGTGCTGCTGCAAGACTGAGTGGGCTTGAACCCTAACCTCATACTTGCGGATGAGTCGATTGAGGTAGTAGAGAAAGTTGTCTATCTGGAAAGTTGTATCAGTCCCGGTGGTCTCGCGAAGGATGATGTTTCCATGTGGATTGAGAAGGCCAGAGCAGCTTTTGTGAACCCGCGTCACCTGAGGCGTAGGCGTGACATCAGCTTGTCCGTCAAGAGGCGGGTTTACAATGTTGCGATGCAATGTATATTGCTATATACGGGTCAGAAAGCTGGCATCTGCGCGCCGAGGACGTAAAAAAGCTTTCAATGTTTGACCATTGATGTCCGAGTCTGGTGGGAACAGGATCAGTACTGCTGAAGTACGTCGAATGGTGTTCGGAAGGAATCATTCACTCACAATATACGAACTGGTCGCACTGCACAAATTGCCCTGACTTGGCCACGTGTTCCGTATACCAATCGAAGACTTCCTCAAAGGGTTCTTTTTTCAGATCCACGCGAAGGGTGGAAACGAGCCAGGGGAGGTCAAACAATGACTTCGCAGCGAAGTGTGAAACTCACTTCCAGCAAACGTGGCTGGCCATTGCCATCTCCCTGGACAAGGACCCCGAGAGGGATCACATCAATGGTTATGGACGTCGTCACACATGGCCCAGTCGCGCCCTCAATAACGCTCGTTCATCCAACGTGTTGCTTTTAATGCTTAGCTCCCTTCCCAGTGCCCCCACTTGAAAAGTCCACTGAGAGACCTGCCTTTACGCAACAATTTCTCATCTCCCGCCTCCGTGCGCAGCTACCTACCCACCTCCTCAAATCATCGGTAGACGAAACGAAACTTTGGCAGCTAGAACCACTGTGCAACAAGTACGCGGCTCTTACAGCTGAAAGTGATGATGACCTATCTAAAGTTCCTCCGTTCAACGGATCTAATACTACTGAATTCTCCTTCGAAGTCGCAGTGCAGTAGGGTTATTGGGTGCCATAATTTTAACGCGTACGAATTCGGCCTTCCCGATTGCTCATAATCAACATACTGAATTTTCCAAGGAAACTCGCAATCTTTAACGTATTTTGTCCCCTAGAAAGTAGAAGAATACTGTTTCAATACACAATTGTTTGTCTACTGTACCCACCTTTTTCATTTGAACTACTGCAGTTTATTGCTGGTACGGTTTTCCCGGTTGAAATCAGGGCTGCTGATGGTGACGACGTCCAGTGTTCACCGGGGTTTGCGAACTTCCTTGAGGAGACAGTTTCAAGGCTGTGATCATGGCCTCTTTGACCTTTCTTTAGTCATCACCGTTGTCCCTGTCGAGTTCTGGGTGCTTCTCAGTCAATTCAACTCGATATCGTTGAGTTACAGAGACACTTTGCAGGTGGTGAACTGAATGACATCGCATCAACCGACTTGCTTTGTAGGGAAGGCGAACAGATGCGCCTGTCCGCACAATACCATTATCGAAGTCAAGCGCTGCACTCCAGAATGAACGACAGTGTTGTATTGAACTCTCCACCGATGACCAATTGCCACATACCCCAAATGAGTTCTTGGCTGGTTTGCAGTTACTGACCCCCAAGTCAAATGGTGTGAATGCTTGTGCTGAACGTTTGTGCTGACTAGAAACAAAGGATGTTCAGCACAACTGAAAAAATCGTTCCCCATTATCCGGACGGTGAGCTTTGGTGATTTGGTCATGTATTGCGCATGCCAAATCACGATTTTGC
Organism: Clonorchis sinensis; assembly: GCA_003604175.2. Taxonomy (NCBI): domain Eukaryota; kingdom Metazoa; phylum Platyhelminthes; class Trematoda; order Opisthorchiida; family Opisthorchiidae; genus Clonorchis; species Clonorchis sinensis. The sequence goes on along the minus strand of CM030370.1, from coordinate 91,921,942 downwards.
CGAAGGGTGCTATCTCTCCGTGCACGGCTCAGAATGGCGCAAGCAGAGTTTTTGTCAACGTCTGACCTGGTAGAGAGAAATGAACTTGAATATGGAAACTTTGGGTACCGTCGGTGTGACACTCGTTCCAGAATGAATTGCTTGTGATCCCCACTGTGCCTGGTTAGAGGCGCTACAAGATGTGTCCTCTAATTGGTAGCAGTGGCGTCCTTGTTGTCAGTTTCCATCCAGAGTGCCCGAATGAATGCCTGTAGGTGTAGTCAGCTCGGAATGATTGTACTAGGATAGCACTTAGTCGGTTTCCAATCCACTTTTGTCCTTTTCTCCACAGTAAGACTTTCAAATAAATTATGATGTATGACAGCCGAGCATCAGTGCTGAATTACTCATGTTTTCGTACCGATGTTACGTACATAAGTTGAAAACCCTATTGTGGAATAGATCCCTTGAATTTGATATTTATTCTAATTTTTTTTCACTTGACAGACGCTTAGACAAGGAGCAACGTCCAGGCAACTGATAGCTAAACGAATCAGGAGGACATGTAAGGATCCAGTGAATGGAGAACTGTAGGGGTGCGTGATACTTCTCGATTGCCCAGGCCGAAGAAGTGGGCTCAATTAAGATACCCCACAAGACAGCTAAAGGCGGGGTTTTGTTCGGAAACCCTTCTTCTAGCTTCTGACTCAAAAGCGAAGCAGCGGTTGTTTGAGGTTTTTTTGGAGGACTCTTCTCGTAGCTTATAACTCAAAGGTCTGACCCACTTGGCTGTGGAATGCTAGCCGAACCGGTGAACGCAGCGAATAGGGCGAAAATTTCTGTCTCATAATAACGCTGCTCCCAGGGGTTGCCTCCTGGCTGTACCAGACTGTTTGGTTTTGAATGTATCTTGACCATAATGAATAATGCGCCGGTGGTCACGGCCAACCGGTGGGTGATCGGAGTGTGTGGTTGTTAAGGTCGTTTTTTTCCAACCCGTCCTTCCTCGGGGAAAAGCAGTACAGCTGCTTCCATAAATACAGATGTGCCGACCATCTAAACAAATGCCCAGCTGTCTTCACACTTCTATCACACAGAACAGTACGAAATCACCTCTAAGCCGTGTCGCAATACGATATCTCGCAGTACGGGGACTCGCTTTTCCTTACTGGGCTGGTACCCGTTGGCCTTCCTGGCATGGTCAAGCCCTCAGGACCTGAGTCCCAGTCAGTATAGCCCCGCGCGCTTCATTGAAGCATTGATGTCCGACTACTACGACAAGGTGACAGCTTTGTTGTTGAAGTGTAGCACGAACAGCAGCCTATAGTTCGGGGTCTCTGTCTCAATATGTGGTGTTTTACTGTGCAAACTTTCTTAGGTGCGAAACACTTACTAATTAGTTAGGGGGACTGGAGGATTTAATATTTAGGCTACAAGTCAATATTACCGCAGTCTGTACATTGCTTAAACAATCTCCTTGTTTACTTTTATGTTGACAGCGTTATTGACCTTTCAACTCACTCCGCGATTGTATTCACTGTTATGGAGATGCTTCCTGCTACACGTGCATTGTTTGTGGATGATGTGAAATCTTATCCCAGCTTTCTAAGAGCTATTTGTGGCCATGTCATAACTTTTCTCAATGACTGCGATTCCAAAGCTACCCGAATTGGCAAAATTGACGAACTGCCTATCCCAGATTTGGTCACCGCTATCGAAACTTGCAGTCCTTTGCCCGTGTTCGGCATAAATTTCGCCACCCAATGTCACACGAACATCCCGAGGATTGCATCGATCCAACCGTATTCGCCGGAATATCTGGATGAGCCTTCAGACGGCGAACGTTATACCTATCCCACTACTGTAATTAGTGGACGCAACAGTGAGATGGAACGTACGGTTTCGATTGAAGACAGTCAACCGGTTGAAGTATATGGCCTTCGGAACAGATCGACACTCGATACAGAGGATATAATTACGCCTCCTGAAAATGGAAAGTTGGTAATTCAGGCCGATCTCAATTCATGGAGTTCAACCAATGAGCTTCAACAAGAACTGGGACTATTGGAACCCGTGGATCCAGCGACTGTAGACACCAAAGATACAACAGAAAACCGAGGACCGTTACAGGTAGCAGATGTCTATTTTGACCCGAACTACTCAGCAACAGTGACCACTATCGATGAACAATCTGCGCGCAACGCAACGCAGGGCAGCCAGTGTTCGAATATTTCGCTACCCTTTCTAGTAAGTCCAGAAGCTTTATATCTTGGCTCATTTCCTTCCACGGGAGTGGGTGGGCTAAACTGAAGTATTTCGAACATATTGAATGATATTTATACCTAACCCAAGGCCCGATGGCTACCAATGTAATTAAAATGGATCCGGCGCCAACAATTCCAGCTCCAATGTGTTCTATTCACGTATGCGAATGTAAAGGCGTCGAGTGTACCGTATGTTCATACCGCTTCGAATGAAGATAACGAGTGCGCCACTTTTCTACCCTCTGTATCTTAATTGTTTGTTCATAGGTATCAGGTGGGTTGCATTCCCACAAGACTTTGCCCGTATTTTTAGGTCGTTGTTTTGTGTAGCACTTATGGATCTCGACAGATACATTTGCACCAGCAATCAAACCTGATGAACGCGTATGCAATCGGTATGGTAGTCAAACTACGGGGAAATCAAAATGTGACTTTGAAAAATTAGAATGTTTCAGACCAGCATGAAGAGATTGATTTACCGACAAGTCTCATCATCCCCTGACGCAAACAAACAAATTGGGAATATTCGTTTCCCGGAAGCCTAACCACCATCCCGGACTTATGTTTCTGTTCTCGGTACTAACCGAATTTGTAAGTATTTCCAAATTTAACCGTGCTTTATGTAGGTTCTTCATTTACCGGAATGCAATGCTTAGACTTAATCATGTATGTGTGTGCTCTTGAATCCTAAATGTTCTTTGTCTGGTTGCTTTGTTTGGCGTATAATATGTAGAGATGATCAAAAACAGCAGTGAAAAAGCATTGTGGCGTCTCAGCTCTTGGGAGCTGAGCACCAGTTACCCTAATGGTGTATTATATTCAATGTTACTGATGACGATGATTATTATTACAGGGTGTGTATAATCGGTTTTTGCAACCCCGTAAAACCACATTAATTAGAGCCACGATAGATCTGATACCGTCTAGAAGAACCGCCGCAAACAATGGTGGAGTGCCGCCAGTCAAAATGTAACAACCGTCAAGAGGCGCCTCAAAAGAAAGCAAAAGTACGGACGTTGGTCATTTCAGCTTACGGAAACCGTTAGGTTCATTTGACGAGACTTCTGTAGCTACGTCCGATAACGAGTAAAAAAAGTTATCTGGAAGAAAGTCACTACAGAAGACTGTTGATATCTAACAGTCCTTAGCCATTGACTTATTCGTTATTTTGATATCCATCGCGATGGACTACACAAATTTGCGCTAGTTTTCATGACGTCGGCTCTGTCGAGTACTCCCCTATCAGAATTGTCGGCTGGTTTGTGTTAAGAAAAGCGTTGAGTATAATCGTGGAAGACTTCTCACTCCAATCTTATCTTCCCATCTTCCTTGCAGAATGACGGCGCGTTGGAAGAGCGTTTGAGACAGATTGCAGGTTTGAGCATAAACAAACCTGCCCACTCATCGCGTAACGGAACTGATGGCCAGACGCCAGAGTATTATTTCTCAAGCGAACTACAGACACCCATCCAAGAACAGGATCCCACTGACAAATTTGAGTTAAGACACGTAAGTGGACTAGGAGATCAAACCAACGAAAACAACAGAGCTTCATGGATATTGCAAATTCAACCTGTTACATGGACGGACAACCTCGAAGCTCTGAGATCGCAGCACTGGGAAGCATCCGTTGAGCTTTCTAGATCGCTCTTCCTGGAATGGGATAGCGAACTGAGTCTTATAGTGAATCAACCGGCAGACAAACCGTTGGGCTCAGTAAGCGAAATCAGAAGTGAACAATCAGTCGCCATTGTGATGCATGAATCGATGCTATGATAATGTAAGCGTTTATTCGTGCTCATATACAGTCAGAGCGTCTTTTCTTTCAACCTAGCTCATGGGTTCGTCGTATTTTGAAACCCACGATTTCCTCTTCGTGATTTTCTAAGTTGGCCAACTCATGGGTAAACGCCAGTGTAAACTCGTTTAGCTTTTCTGCCTGATCTGTTCAGATCGTTTACTCATATTAGCGCATCCTGTTGTCGTCTCACAGCTACCAGATGTCAGTTGTGGGGTAGAAAAAGGCAGTCCTAAAGCATTATCAACTCAGTACGACTTTGGCCACCCTTAACACACAGTTCATTTTTCGGTTCTGAAATCTTCTTACCTTTAAGTATCACAAATTTGTTTGGTGATGGACACCGTATAGTTATTCCGACCTATCAGTGAGTTGGATAGCCAGAACTATAATTAAAGTGAACGAAAAGGCTTTTCTCCATCATTTCCCTTTAGAATTCAAATATTCATTGAACCGTGATGTGTATGTGAGTGTGGCCACTGGCAACCGTTGTTCTGCTATACAGGTATCCTAAATACATCCTACCAATTACAACGCAGATTTAGCACATTTTTTTCAATGTGAGATATAATTTTCCACAATTAGGAAGTTAATCACACTGCTGATCATCCGCTCGTGACCGAACGGATAAGTGTTGGAACTGCTAACCCCGGAGGTCACGTGTTCGGAACTCGCTTGGTCTTCGTGAAGTGCGCATCGCTGATGATTTCCGATGCGGGTGGTACGACCGTACAGTGCTTTCCGGCCTTTCTTCGTAGACTGACTTCACTTACAAGATGAAATCTGTATTGGGACTTAGGAAGCAATTTCCCTCTCTTAGTGATATACGAATCAGCAGGAGTGAAAAGTGAAACATGGAAATGAATTGTAAACAATAACAAAACCTGGACAGCTTTCCAAAATGAACTGGAGAATCTTTCAAATGGAACATTATGAGGAAAAAATAGGCTTCCAGTTAGACAATTGCACATTACTTAGATCAGTGAGTGACTATCCTCTCCATTTTCTCTCCAGACTTGTGAGTGAAACTGTAATGGTTTTTATGATCAACCTATCCGGCTCATCGTTGAGAAATTGAACTCTCCTGGTTTGAATATAGGGCGTGTGTGGGGACCTAAACCTTGGGTTTTTGTATTAATCTAGCGGCTTGGCAGTGATCATCATAGCTTCATGCCACATCGATGGGGTGCCAGTCAGTAAACAGTCCACCTCATCTGCTGTGTCCAGCCGGTTGAAGCAGTAAAACTGATTGAGAGTTTATTTTTTCTTTGCTTCTTTTATTTTCTTTCACTTCCCATTCAACCCCACCTATCTATTATTCTTGTTGCGTTCATGGCAATCAACCTCGCCGAGTAAGCACAAACCACACCATACCGCTCGCGTTCACCGGTGTAACTCTTCCCACAGTTCTGCCTCAGTGCAGTAGTTGAGAACCTATTCGTTTATCTTGAAGTCAGTGTGTTTAGGCTGGTCTTGAAAACGGGAAAACTGTCTCATCACTACCTCAAAGCCCTTCGCCTTCTTTTAATGCACCCCACAAAGCTTGGTCATTGGTGTATTTTGCTTCGCGTCTGTCCTTAGTGGGTATCATGATATTTTGTTGTAATCAGGAATATCTGACCCTCTCAGGGATTTTGTGGAACGTCAGTTTACTTAGGCTTTAATTCCCATCTTTAATTCTAAGACAATCCTTACGCCGGTAAACTCAAATATCCCCGAAAAATGTGTATCATTTTTTTCAATGCCAGCGACATGTGTGAATAGCAATGCGATCGATGGACCGCTAAGTCTGTTAGGTTGACTTAGCAGTGAATTTTGGAAGCTATTACCAGAAAACTCAGCTGCGTTGATCATTGCCGCCTCTCCTAATAGGGATTCAGAGACAGAAAACAACAATGGTTAGAAACGTTGTCAGATATGGCCCAGTTATGCACTAAATGTCGCGTATGAATCCAAGCTGTTGCCTTCGGTGCAAAGCTTCTCCGCGATCTGCCCAATGCCAAGTCCACTAACACCACTGTATTCATGCATTAATTAGTTCAGCTACGGCTTCTAATACGTAGCTCTCTACTCCCACCTCCCCAAATCATCGTAGACCAAAATTGTGACATCCGTAACCACTGTAGGACAATTACGCGATTTTTACAGCTGAAGATGACGAAAGTGTCAGAATAAGTTGGAAAATGTTTGGGACCGACTGGGTAGTTATCGTTTCAGATAGGTTTGGTAAATCAAGCGATTGTTTACCGAACCTATCTAAAACGGTGTCAGAATAAGCCTTCCAGTTAACGAGAAAGCTGAATGGTCATAATGCATTCTTACCAGCCTGTGTTATTCTTCCGTTTATTTGTTTTATCTTGCCGTAACTGTCACGCTGTTGTATTGCATGACAGGTAGACATCAGTTGCGACATTGGTGATAGGCATTAGCGTGAGCGCCGTGTATACTTCATTTTTCTCGCAGTTTAGATGGGTCATTTTGTCCGAATAACCATGGCTCAGTTGATGGATGTATAGTCTCAGCGATAGCCGAGCAGAGTCGCTATCTTCTGATCTTACTAAGCGCTGTCTCTAGAATACGGGTTTCGCGTGGACTGAACAGGAACATGAGCCTAAACTCACGCTTTACGACAAAACTGTATTTCCGTGTTCTTCACCACGGTTTTCTGTGTGCTTTTTTTCCAGACTCTTCTATTGACGAAGTACGTCAGATTCAGGTGCAACACGGTGCGTTTGACTTCGCCGATACAGACGTCGATCTCCGTTGATCGTCTATTGTAGAATATCGAAACCATCACTGTTTGAAGCACACAGCAAGCATTCAGCCTTGGTGAATGCAAAATAGCTTGCTTTGGTTCGGTCAGCAACAATAGTTAAAGATTACTTTTGCTGTATACTCCCTATTGGCTGCTAGGGCAACATTACCACCACGACAGCTCTCACTGTTCACATACACCACACCTTATGCTTTTGCCCAACGTGTGGTAAATGAATAAACATTTGATAACCACTCTGTTGTGACTTCGTCTTTATCCGCTTTCCCAAAGGACTTGTCCCATGTTCGTGGTACGCAACCACATTGGCCATCTTTACGTGGTAACATTGTGGATGAATTAGGACGCTCACGGAGCTTGAAAACAAGGCAATAAATGATGCTTACTTCGCACGGGTCCTAAACAGAAGGGTCTCAAAATTAATCCATAGTGAATGACATGCATGAATGGGTTTTCACAAAATACATGTCCTCGTTTTGCAGTGCAAACCAAAGCGTGGCACTTGGTACGCATGAGACAATGGGACTCCGATTGCCGTGCTAGTAGACTGGCTAACAAGTGACTTCGTTATAATGTTCTGTATATTCTGAATGGGAGTGTTAGTACGCGCCGGAATTTAGCCTGAAATCAGACGATACGGCATTTTGTGGTGTCTGCCCTGAATGGTGCATGAACCTACTTGAGCCCCTGATTACTACCAAACATGGCTTTCTAGTGCGTTATGTTTTGAGTTGTGAGTGTTAAATAGGTGCAGTGAATCAGAGTGCACGTTCCTGATAACACCCCAACTTCCACTGTCACCATACGGCCCTTCCCCCAGACAGTTCATCCTTTATCACTGTCTCAACGGCTCTGGAGACAAAACCGAGAGCTGGTCCCACAAAAAAACGGAAAGCCGGACGGCGTACCATGCTGGAATGACGGAACTCCGTGGGGTACAGGAATTCGATATCATCTCTGAGGTTCGGTGAAGTTGCAAAATACTGCACTCTAGATATCTGTTGCAGGCTTCTCATCCAATCCTAAAAACCTAACTCCTCACAATCAGAGCAAGCGAAAAACTCTTTAGAACTTGTCTTTCTAAAGTGGTTATTCTTTACCATGGCCCCGTACTTCTCAGTTAGCTGTCACTGTGAGTGGTTCTCACAAGCACTGTTTATGTGGTTTTTGTTAAAACGCCAGTGGGTTGTTCATCTTGGGCTTGGCCTATAGCTGAGCACAGAATCTGTGTAGAGATTTCTTGTCACTTATCTCAGTTGAAGCAAGATTAGAAGGTAACAAATGTAAACTAGGATAAATTGAGCCACGAATGCTCATATAATGTTGCCCGAATGTAGTGTGCATTCAAGAGGAACGCGGTCTGGTACTCATCCGTTTGAGGAAAGAAAACAATAATACAAATAAAATAATCGCTCATCCGATGCACCCTTTCGGCGCCTAGCTGCCATACCATCCGTAGGAAACGTGAGGACTGAAATACCACCACGTTCCCGAAGCCTCGACAGCAGAATTAGAGATGTCATGGTTGGGTCCGAACCAGGAATCTTCCGGTCAGTAAGTTCGCGCTTGAACCACTGAACCATCTCGGCTGAGAGAAAAAATAACGTGTGTCCGGCCGGATATCATTGAGTTTGTTGCCAATAATTCCACTTATATCATTGAATCCATGCAAGTATACACCTTAGACCGGCCTCCTCTGTGTGAGTGTTGGTGACAGGAATAATCTCCCTGTGGAATTGTGGGACGTTTATAAGTGTACAGAAGTGTGTCAAATTACGATCGACATTAGTCAGTTTGATGAACAGTCACACTTCCCTTATATGTTTAATATTCAAAAACCTCGATTCAACTTTCGTTCTGAATCAGACTCGGGACGCCATCCCAATCAGTAGTATGTGAGATAGCTCTGAAAGGTGCCACATTCACGGTCATTGTACAGTAAAAAGAAATATTGGTGAGAAGTTTCGATCCAGTTCTGGAGAATATGGGCTTTAAATTGTCAGGTTTCAGATTGTTACCAGACTGTTTCCTTATTGAGAAGACACCAAACCACTCCTCAAGAGTGCAAATTGAAGAACACCCTGTTTGAGAACTCATCGAAAGTTAGTGTACGTCAAAAGTGTTCACTATTTTTGTTTGTTTCTTGAATATTTTGCCCTATTTACGGGCATTGCGTGCTAGTGTCGTCAAATTCATTAACGAAACAAACTCGTTCTTCTGTGTGGCCTAATTCCGTCTTGTTTTCACTAAATTCAAAGCACAACTCCCTATGCATGTTTTTTTCAAAACACAGAACTGATCCTGAGGAGGTGCGCTCTTCTGAGGAAGCACCCTGTTTATTGAGTTCCCAATAACCATTGTTACAGTTCCCGCTAAACTGCCTCGTTCTGTGGATGGTTTCGTTATGAGGAAACCCCTGGTTCTTTAAGACTTATTTTGCAAAAGCTTTCTGCCACCATACAGATTGACAGCCCTCACTTGTACGCATAGGACTGGCTAACATTCGATACGGACTTGGTTGCCAATATTGGATGGGACACTGGGCGTTGGTGCATAGTGTAGACGGTCTGCGCGGAGTATTCGCAACCCCTGTCACTTCCATTCCTGAAAAAGAGGTATTTCCCACCACAAACAAGCTGTTTGAAATATCTGGATAAAACCGGTTTCATTACCATTAACTATTTTTTAACCATTTCCCTCGAACTACATCTCGATAATCCCCGAAGGTGTTTCGTCGAGAGGCGGATAGCTACACTACCCCAGCGACGGCCTGACAACGAACGCATACTTGATTTCACTTGTCATAATCAGAGTTCGGTAATGCGCAGTGCGTTCTAAGTGGTGACTTGTCAGTCCTAATCGAGCTCGACTGTAGACTTACGAGTGGTGTTGATCCACATTATTTAGGCAAAATATTTTGGGATAATGATGTCGTGATTTTCATAAGCTAGTATGCTGTTTGGGTCTTACGGGTTATTTCTTGTCAACTCTTGATTCAGTTCGTGCTATTTTGTGAGGATAAGAAACAACGGTCAATTGCCCTCTGATCACGGCACTTCCGTGACTTTAGAATGATTTAATGACAATTGAGCTAACTTTTGAACAATTGTAGCAACAAAACACTTCTTCGGCCACGTTAATTCGTCACATTAAAATGAGGAGGCATGCCGTCGTCTTTGGGCCCGTTTCTTCTTTATCCATTACCGCAGGATCGGTAGAGCATTTGGCCGCGGTTGGTAGAAATCGATCATTAAGGAACACGAAGACTCACGGGTGGATTGCCTGACGCACTTATTAATTCATGTCAACTACAACATGCGTCGAGCGCTAACTACACCTTTCACCTGGAAAATGCACACAAGCCGTCTACTATAGGTGTACAGATGAAAGTGTATTATCTGTTCTTAAACGAACTTAAGTAGTAAAGCCTGTCCATTATTTGCTTCAACCGATCATTCTTCCTCAAGTCGCCGTGAGCTTTCCCGTCATGTTGCCTAGTTGAACTTTTCCACTTAAGGTCATCCCGTAGCTGAACTTAATCATTTAGTGGGGGCAGAAAACCACTGCTTCTGATGTTCGGAGCAATGGTATGGGCTAGGCTACGATATCTCGATGGTCTCTGCTGCTAAAGTGCGTGGATCAAGCTTAAGTGTCCATATGAAATATTTGTCATCTTGGTTGTCACCTTTATAAAGTATTATTCCTGCAGGCTGTCTTAACTTGGCACACTTCCACATGGAAGTGCGTAGCCATCAACTTACCAGTTATGACCGATTTACAGCTAATGTACCCAATGTTCAATAACTCATCTCTGCAGCAGTACGAAAAACTGCACGGAGAATTTGACACAACTGGTCTCACGCAGGATTATGTTGTTTTTTCAACTTGTCATATCGGTTTAGTATGATCTTATAGTAAGCTGGGAGTTGATGTGCTTCAAGGCGCGCTGTTTGTCTCGGGGCAACAAGGTGGCAGAGGTCCTTGTGTGCATTGGTCATCTAAAGTAAACAGCCAAATTTGTCTTCAGATCTCCGTAGGAACGTCCAGCTCACTCCCATAATCATACCACTGATGAAAGGCCAATGTATGTTGGCAATCGGGGTGACTCGCAAACAAGAATAAAAACACCCATTCCCCGGCTTGCTCAATGTCAAAAGGCCGATAAGTATTCGCGTAATGTGGTCTTAAATACAAGGTGATCCCAGGTACTCAATGCATCCTGGGTTTCATAGGAGGCATAAACGCATCCCGAGTGACACTACTACACACGACCCTTCGCCGTTGTCGGGGCTCATCAGGAATCAAAAAGCCTATTGAGGCTGAGCTTTCACACCTGCTATAAAACATTTCGTCAAAACTCAGATCCGAGGCCGACTTATGAGAAATCTGGTGGACAGTAAAATCCTTTCAACAAAAAGTTAGCCGAATTCTTGATGTTCACCATCATCATTTGAAGAATATTTGTCTCCTCATCCTTATTTTCCACTCACTACCGAAGGAAGTTGGACCAGTAGATAGATATATGTTTGGTTTACTTGTCACGTGAGTACCTGCACTGATGTCCGCTTGTATGTAAGTAAGCGTGTTCTCTATCGAATGGAATACAATAAAGCCCTGGGCTAACTGTTGCACAAGCAAGCGGGTTCCTGACGGTCAGGAAAAGGCGCTTCACGAACCGAAAACGAGAGCGACTAAAATTTATCTGATGCACTGGGAAAATGAAACAAGAACAGAACAGTGTATACCAGGTCATCCGAGCTGGCGGTAGCCAATTCATCTAACACAGCAGTTAGAGTGCGCAAGGACTCCAGGGTTTCCTTTGAGTTGTAGCACCTGGTAACCAAATTACATTAATTTGCGGTGCCCGTGTTTGCGCGAGCTGTCTCGGACCCACCGCCCATCCGCCGACAAAAGAGTATGCTGATGGACCTTGGGTGGTTAGTACCTCGGGTTACGCAAGTTAACCGGTCATCCACACGGCTCCATATGCTGCTCGGCGTAAAATGCCTGTGGTTGTACCTATTCGATGTGGTGAGCCAGTCATTTGGTTTAATATCACAGTTAAGCCCGAAAACAGATGCCAGCTCACTGCGTACACACTTGTACATCCGGGATAGAGCTTATCCACCCCTGATCCTGTGACAAACCTCTTCATAGAGGCAAACAAATGGTTTAATCAAACAACTGTTTAATCAGTTGGCCTTTGAGCCCACCAGTCACTCGTCCAAAACGCTTCATCTTTGATGCAAGATCAGTTTTCCCTGTCCCCTGTAAGCTGATTTCACATTTGCGAGTGATATTGTTTTATCCGACGGGTCCCAGAGTGAAAAATGAGTGCGCAGCTTGTCGAAATACACCCGTTTTTAAATTAAGTTGATGTCAACGAAAGACTCAACCGAATTTGAGCTGAATCCCCCATCTGTGATAAGCCTCAATTTACTGTGCTGCACAAAGGCCGCCTCCATTCATTCAAGTTGAAGAATATCCAGCCGAATCCTTCGTCACCATCGACTTGATTTGAGTGCATTTCGCCAAATGCGTACAATTTGGCGACCAAGTGGAACAAAGGCTGATCGAGAGCCGGAGGATTACGCCAACCCGATGAACCCCAAGAAGGTCGAAACCGGTATTGAACTGTCGAATGTTTCGTCAACCTTAAAGGGTGTGACTCCAAGTCGAGTCCGGAGCGCAGCAGTCGAAGCGCATCTTAGCAACGAGGACTCAGGTGACTGAGAAGGAATCTGTTGACAAAACTAGGGCAGGCCGCTAGCGCCCGGCAGCCCTGAAGTAGAGGCCACGCGGGGACAGCCTTAACCCCACAAAAATAGGTCCTAGTACAAGGCTAGGGATCGGGTTTCAAGCCGATCTGCTATTTTCCTTACTCATTAGTTTAAGGCATGACACAGTAACGTCCAATCGGGCACCTCAGTAAAGAAAACCACCACCGACAGAAACATTCATTTGCATATATCAAAGAAAACCTCGCCACAACCCGCAGACTTGAGAAGCAGCTAAACTTACATCAAAAATTAAATGAGAAGACTATCAATAATGCAGTCATCAAGATATATCCGATGAAAATGCCGTAAGTCTACTCATAATTTAAGAGTAGTGTGTGCCTTCGCCCGCAGTATCCGGAGTCAACGGTGTGAGTTGGCCGCTCTGCGTTCTAACCATCATAGCTGCATGCGCAGGACCACAGCTGTTTATAAAGAACTTCATTTAGCTGGTGGAAGCCAAATTTGAACGAGCAACGCAAAACTGAAATGTTGCAGACTCAAGTGGCCAGATTTCCTGCGAAGAACGAAGCGCTAACGACTGTCATGAAAACTTTGACGAACTTGGACGCATGGGGATTTACTGTCAGACAGTTTAGTTAAGTACTCTCGACTGCCTGACTTGAGCAAGAAAGATCGTCTAAACTTGAGATTATCCAGCTTAACGGATCTCTCACAGAGACCAACCAAGTATTAGTTGTCGTTTACTTTTGATGCGTGTTTCGCTGATCACTCTACAGACCAACTGCAGTTGGTCAAGATGGGTAGAGAGAGACAAGTGCTCGTTCCTGAGAACAACTGAACATGTCAACCGAAAAACCCGTTGAGTGGGAAAACAACTTTGAAATCACGAATTCGTATTACAACTGAGTGAAGTACAAGGATGAAGTTGGGAAAATTGAAGAACATTGAACTGAAGCATAACAGGATTTTGAGTGTAAAAGAATCAATTGTGTGTCCAACCGCTGCTCTTATGAAGGTGTCCAGACTGCCAACGAGACCCACCACCGCGACCTCGGGGTGTTGTCGAGGGATTGGAACTCCCACTCCTACGAGGATGTGAACTTCCATGCTCTGAATGGGTACCCGGTCCATAGGGACACTCGTTATATTCAGAACTGCGGCTAGAACCGGTATTCCGAAAAGTCTGGTGAGTGCCTCTGTCAGGGGAAGAAACAAAGTATAATTCCGTAGATGGTAAAACAGAAGTCAAGCTTTGAAATACATAAGCAGCATGTGCACGCAAAAAAAAGCAGGTGGGCAGTGAACAGCGTATTTTGCAGCAAAAGAACTTCTACCAACAACATTATGACAAAGTTTTAGCGTAATAAGCGATATATGGTGAATAGAAAAGACATAGATTACAACTGAAAACTGTAAGGAAAACGTGTAACAACTGATTCCAAATGAAAATGACTGGATAATACATGTGACTGAGGTGAATGGAAAGACTCCGACGAAATGTTGTCACCTAGACATGGAAGTCGGGTCTGAGTACTGAAATGATCTCGTGAGCTACACTAGCTGCAGCCTCGTTTGACAAAGAACGAAAATGTCTTTAAAGTAAAACGGGAACAAGCAGGCTAAGAGCAATGCGTTTTGCGCTAAAATTACGCGCATTACGAGTGAAGTAATCATGTTATCGTCTGCAATTAGTGTGAAGGCAGTAAGGTGTTTCCTCCAGGCGATCATTGTTCATATTCGTGGAAGGACCAATGGTGCCTTCCCCCGAGGAAGGACGAGCTGGAGAAGGTCGGTCCCGAAACCCGCAAACCCCGATCACCCCATGCTGACCGTGACCGCCGGCAAATTGTACACTAAGTCCGAAATACGGGCAATACCAACCACAAGCCCCATTCGGTTTCAAACGCATCTGCTATGCGCAATAGCATCAACAGTGAGTCATCTATGTCTTGTAACCCCGTGACCCTGCGAACTGGGGTGAGGCAAACAACTTGCAGCCAAGTGGGTCCGATTAATGAGTCGTCGGCTCTGAGCAGTACCAACCAGTAAATCGATGCCCTACCAATCAGACTTTTGAGTTGAAGGTCAAGAGAAAAGCCCTCTAGCAAGAACCTTGTCTTCACTGTTTTGTGAGTCAGATTGAATCAAGAGCGGAGAGTGAAATGCTGCAACTAAACTCCGTCCTTGGCCTGGGAAACCTGAAGGCATCATTTACCCTCACAGTTCTTCGTTCACCGGGGTCTCTCCTCGATTTCTTTCCACCTTCCAGACAAACATCGTCCGATCAATCGTCAGCTAACCGACCGACGTAACCTATCCAACTCGCCGGCCATTAAGAGTAAACATAACACTTCAATGAATTCACGAGATCCTTTTTACACTAAAGCTTCCCACGTTCGTACTCAATGTCAAACTGGCAAACAGGTATTGCTCGCTCGAAACTTATATTCACTCACAGTTTACGAATGTTGTGCATCCGAAACACACTCACAGGACCCAAGTTTGGTCATACACCTTAAATCATCCTGAAGGACTTCAGCTTTCCCGCATTCTACTCTCCAGGCGTCTGGCGATCCTGAGGTCATCGCTCATGGTATATACGGCGTAGAATTCGCGCTCAGACCCAGAGCTGAACCATTCAAGCGAATGGTTACCCAGTCCAATCAAGCGCAACTCGACATCAAAACCGGTGGTTGTCGTCAGCTTACTTCAGGATAGGATGCAGTTCTGATACAAGATGTTTCACCGAGATTTATCCAGACTGATTCACCAGGAAAGAGCAGTTGACAATATCATCTTTAGGGGTAATGTTCAATTAGTTCGTCTGAGCCATGTGAAATGCTGGGTGGTCGACTGGGGGTCGATACTTAACACACAGACAAGGCAAAGCGACTCCTCCAATTGCATCTCAAAAGGGATGTGGGTGCGAAACAGAGGGACCATCGGTTCTAGCTGGATAGAGGACATGAGTTTCTTTCAATAAAATATACAAACCAACCGATGATAACCATGATTATTCTTTGGAGTTCTATCAGTAACTGATGAATACAGTCATAAAGTGTAACGAGATATCTCGCGTTTCGCTTCTTTCTGTTAGTTTCCATCAAACCTCACATCCAATTACCACCTAATTTTGTAGAGCTATGTTACTGCATCACACATTATCTCCAAGTGACGAGTGGGTCCAGTAAGAGATACTATCACAAACAGAGTGAAGCGATGGATATTCATCGATCAGGCTGGCATTTACGGCAATTTCCCAGAGAGGACTTCGGGGGACTTTTGGAAAGGTGAATTCCTATCAGATAGTTTTCAATTACGAAGATGACCGGCTTAGAGATCCGCTAACTCATAAAGTCAACAACCGATTGGCATCCAGGAGAAAAAAACTGCTCTCCGAAGAAAAAACTGCTCAGCTGTGGCAGAGTTGGATTAGCCACACAGACCTTTAGACTAGCAGTTTCGCGCCTTAACCGCTGGGCTACCTGTAGCCTCAACAATACTATTCCACAAGAATACTTTTTACTACCGTTGTGCAACAATTAAAACAATAGCTTTGCTAAGACCAGTAACCGTCCCAGTGTAACAATGCATTCAGATGACATAACTTTCTTTCACACTCCCTCTTCATATACGTACAAGCTTAAATCGCGCTCCACTTACAGTACTTACACAGAGCGACCTATCTACATCTGTTGGTTGTCGCTGAATTCATACAAAGAACATGGAAATATTAGGGGCCAAAAAATAAACAGCTTAAAAGCCAGAAAAAAACTACTAACTCACCGGTAGCCACTACCCCGTGTGTAGCCCGAGTAAGGATCGAAATCAGCCGCAGAGTTATTGGACCGGCTCCCACCGCCACGACGCCCGCGGGATGACTGGCCTCCCCCACGGTCATATTCGGCGGGGGTGTCCAGGTCCGGGCTGGCAGTACGTTGGCCAGGTACGCAACTACTACTTTCGGAATCCCGCCGTCCTCTAGAGGGCTTTCCGCCAGGTTTTCGGGGATGACTAGTGAATCCAGACTGGGAACGAGCGGCGTAATAAGTAGATCGCCTACCCCGACCCCCAGAATCACGAAGATGTGGAGAAAAGTCGGATGTAGTGTTAGATTCCACGAAGGTCATGGAATCCGATTCGCTCACAGATCGGTCTATAGAGGTGGTGGACACAGAACGCACAGAGCTTTGTGCTGCCTCGCGATTCGCTGATTCCAGGTCCGCTCCCACATGTGATGGTTTCGTATCCTTAGAACTGGATTTCAATTTTGTATCGCCCCTTTCCAAAGTGGGCTGACTACCTGTCCAAGCGGGTGAACGGTCAGACCAAGATCCCAGGGGAAATTTTGATAGGGATTGCTCTGAAACAGGTACAAGAGAATGAATCACAACTAATTGGAGTCAGAGTTTGGCTCGGTTTGGCGTCGCTTTGGTAAAAAACAAAGAAGACCAAATTTCTCACATAGTTACTCCTTTTGAGAATAACCTGTTACATAAATGACAACACAGTTGTAGCTGCCTCATACTGCTCAATGGGATATGTTTCAAAAGAGGCAAACAACATAAACTTACGCGATCCCTGCATTGCAGGAAACTCCTCCACATCTATAACCGGCTTTCCCGGATGTTTCCCGTCTTTACCCGTCTTTTGGCTACCGACTAGTTCTTCATCGATTCGTGAGCCACCGCCACCATGGTACTCAGGGTCTCGTGCGGACTGGACCGATGCAGAAGCACGTCTGGCCTCAGTTGAACGACGCGAACCCGTTGGTGGAGGACGAGTTGAACTTGGTGGTGGGGTCGGTGGTGGTCCTTGGTCTATGCATCTGGAACTTTTCCGTGCACTACCCGGGTGCTGTTTGAATGGTTTTCTGTGTCGCATTGAGTCTTCATCCCTCCTTTTGTTTTCCAACTCGCGTTGGTTCAAGTATGCAAGCAAAGGCGTACTCACTAAATTCTGATATTTCAATACAAAACAGCAGAGAGTTTAGCAACAAGAATATCCTAATGAGAATTTAACAATCTAAGACAAATTCTGGAACAAAGGGTAAAGAAATGAAATCAGCTGAGTTCCTCATTCGAACCGGTAAACGGTAGACCATAAAAGAAGTCCTATGAAAAGTGGCCACATGAAGACAGGTACCCAAGTTCTAGTCCCGTAGTAGCAGAAGTTGTATGCCCAGATATTGAACGTGTCTACGCTTCGTGCGTGGTGGGTTGTGATGATGTCCCTATCCCGAAATCGCACGCACTGTTGAAGAGCATTGGATGGACAACAGATCATCCCCACTGCTCCCGAACCCACGCCTGAAAAATACACAGGTGTAAAATGTGTCAGTGCAATTTTTCTGGACCTATGTTATCCGGTGTTAATGTGCTCCAAAAGCTGATTAAACGACTAACCCGGAGTCAACAAAGCACATCCCCATATTTTTAAAAGAAGCATACGCCGGGTGAAAGAATTACGGGAAGTTTTGTCGACTACAAAAATGGTACAACTTTAACCGATCAACAGAGCATGGACGAACCCAACGATGGACTCCAGAAAGCCGAGCACACAAAACCGTCCGGGGGAATAATGTTCACTCATTCAGCACCATAATGCCAACATAAGCTTACGTCACCCGGGAAAGTAAAAATGCCCGATGACTCCCTATCATGCTGTAGGACTGAGTGTTCAGTATAGAGCAGTCACTTGCTTAGCAGATAGTAGAAAGTCAGTGGGGTTCTCACTCCGCTGCAGAAGAAGCAGTGGTTACCGAGAAACTGTCTCTGAAGATAGGTCCAGGAGTATTCAGTACTCATTTACCCTGAAAGAACGGCACCATACACGATGACAATTCATCTAACAGGAGTGCTCGATTGAGTGAGTATCCCTTCAATGCATATTTCGGAAGCTTAATGTACAGCAGCCCCCAAATAAACAACTTCTATATAGAATTCCCCGTGGATGAAAGGACTACGGAATCTGAAGGCGGTAGCTATAAACCTACCCAACAATCAATTCAACAGATAAAAACCTCGCAGGACGTGATAAGAAATACCCCATAAGGAAAATTTGCCTATTCCCTCGTATGAACTGCTTTCAAATAAATTCGAGTCATATCTTTTGATCGCAGTTGAAAGAGAGTTTGCTATGTTCCATCTAAAACAGTCAAGGCAAAACCCTAGGGCACCATCAGAGCAAACACGATGCGTGCTCTTGGTGGAAGGTGATTAGTGGATATAACCTGAGGAATTAGACACGCGCACCACGGCGGTTCTACGTGAGTAGCAACGACCCTGTTAGTTTGGCTGGGAAAGAGAACAAACAAAATACGCTCATTTGCACAAGAGTTTGCTTAACAAGAGAGACAGCTGAAACTCACGTTTATGATAGTTCTATTTGATTTAATGTGCTGCACCAAGCTGCCCCGTGTTCCAGTTGGTACGATATTCGAGACAGCGTAGGTCACAGTCTGAGCGCAACACTTTGCTCATAAGGTGGTTCAATACTCTTCCACAGCAACACAGTGAGCAGTGTGTGACGTTTAGACAATGTTTTGTGGTATCTCGAATACCATACCAGCTGAAACATGAGGCGACCTCATGTGGTACATTCAACTGAAGAACACCATAAACGAGAGATACAGATGGGATTCAGATGAACCTCCCATAGGCAAATGAGGGTTTTTGTTAAATTTCGTGCAATTTGGGTTCAAATGGAACATAAGGTTGACGGAAACTCGAAGACTGGGCCACATGAGTCTCAAGAAGGGCGAAGACAGTCTAGGGCTGTCGACGGGTTTCCAGCAACCAGTAGTGCGCTACGTTTAGACAACAGACAAACCAGTATAACCATTAGTAAGGTAGTCGACTGAATCGTTGGACCGGGAGTGGTATTGTCCGTTTACTCAACGAAGTCGGAACTGATTCTGTTGTTTGGCTCTTGTAACGTGTAAATTCGGGAAGGGATCCTTAGCTATCTGGGAGCTTGGCTGGGAGTACCAACTGACTTTAACCTTCACTTCTGTTGACGTGACGACGTGTTCCAAAACGGGCTGTTTACCATCAGAACCACCAACGGACTTTTTGTGGGTTGGTTCGGTGAAAGCTCACTTATCAACCGACACTTGTAATACGTGAATCCCATGGAATAGGTTCTATCCACTGAAAACAAGTTCGTCGGGTGGGTATGTTTGAGTGTGCTCGAGTAGTCCTGAGCGGTCCCCGAGTGCCCATCGACCTTGAACGCCGGATTATACGCAATTGAAAATATGCAATCGTTTGTCCAGTAAGTGGTTACCAACGATAGCCCTCTCCTCAATGACATTCCTCAACCGAATCCTCTGCCAAAAAGTCACTTCATGTTTCTGCTGGGAGGATATTAAAGATATCGAGGCAATTTTCCTCATACAACGCTGCAAGGAGTACCACAAGCAGTGCAATATCCGAGAAAATACTTCGATATATTGGAAACAGTTCTGATTGAAATGCGGGACTTTTGTTCAACACATTCGGTTGACGAGTATTACAAACTAAAGACTGGCCTGAGTCTTTTGTTGACCACAGCTTAACTGACTTATACTTTGGTGTTCAAATAGACAATAACTCGGGGACCATGTCTACCCAATGGATCCCAAGAAGAATGAAACTGGCAAGGAACTGATGAAGGTATTCAACAACCATATGAATACTGTTGCACCAGGTTCAGTAAGGTTGATCTCACATATCAGTCCATGAAATCAAGATCATTTGGAATAAAGATTGGGGCGATTAAATAGAGTAAGGGCGTTAGAAGGCTGATCAATGGTGATGGTAACAATGATAACAGTGGCTGTAACATCTTTTTATTACACAGCTGCCATGCAACCCACTGGAAGCACGAGGGTTAAGGTACTACCAGATTTCCAGAGCCCACACAGAAGTCTACGAGATGCGAAGCACGGACCTTTTGGTCATTAAGCTCGCGCTTTGACCACTGAGCTAGCTTAACAGGGTCACCGACAACCCTTTAAATCTTGATCAATGGCAGGATTTCAACGATTATCTGGGACCCCATGAGACTGTTCACCTGATTATAGAAACATCATTTATAATAACTAGCTGGAGTATGATTTGTCGAGGCCTCCAATAAGCGATTTCATCTTCAGTAGGCAACGAAACAACCAATCCCGAAAGCAAGTGTTTGTCGGGGGACGAGTGCAATAAGGAAACTACCCAAGTAATGAATAGAGATGACTAGGGTTACCAATATGGTCCGAGTAGGATTTACATACATAATCATAAGAACTCTGATGCAGAACTCCCTCTGCTGTTTGCAGTCCACATGCATTAGACTGATTGGTGAACACACATCTGGGGACGAAGATCAGGTGAAACTCAACTCTCCGTCATAGCTACCTCATTAACTGCAGAATGGCAACCGTACGAAAGTGCAATGGGCGAAGTCGTCACCATAATACACAAGTGGACTTCCTACCAGAACGTTCGCAAGAGAACGGCTTCGGCACGCGGGACAGGTCGACACGGTGACGAAAACAACAGTAGAAGGATAAGGGATGGGCAACCGACAAAGACGATGGCCTGAGTGAACAAACTGTCAATGTAGAAAGATTAACTTCTGTTGCGTGACATGCAACTTGTAAAGTTATAAGCCCTAAGTTCTTTGAGGTCAGGTTTGAATATGATATCTGCATTGTGGCAGGTTTGTCAGGCCTTTCTCTCCTCCCTAGCTATTCTCCATTAAGTAATGAGCTGGGCAGAGAGCGCTTTGCAAGGCAGGTCTTGCGGCCTTTAAAGCAACAACCAATCCACTGAATGCGCTCTTTTCTACAGAACAATTTATCGCAAAGTGACGCTACTAATCTGGTGTTTTCCTGGAGGCTGGTATTATTTTGGAAAATGCGTGTTCAATCTCGTGAGCTATACGGGCGGTAACTTGAGAAGGTTGCACATCCGCGTAAGTGCACGGCCTC
This sequence comes from Clonorchis sinensis, assembly GCA_003604175.2. NCBI lineage: Eukaryota > Metazoa > Platyhelminthes > Trematoda > Opisthorchiida > Opisthorchiidae > Clonorchis > Clonorchis sinensis. Next base: position 91,900,428 of record CM030370.1, on the reverse strand, counting down.
TGTCTGACCAAATAACACAACAATCAATGCCAAAATTAGGTCTTCAATATAAACATAAGGTAGGGGACCCATCGGCCAAAGCGCCCTTAAGCGAGGGTTGGCTGCGCAGACGCGGTTCCTAAAAATAGCTAACAGACACGCTCTCAGGTTCTCATTAGTTGTATCTAACATATATTCTAACTGCCAAAATCTCCAGAAATCGGGTCAGAATCTGTAAGAACTGCACACTCTGAAACGAGAGAAAAAGCCAAAAACAGGAAAAAACAGCGGCGCCCATCTCAAATCCAGGACTTTAGTGATGCAACAATGAACGCTTCTAAAATAGGAGGGAATGCAAAAGAAATGAAATGAAATTTACCTTATCTAAGGCTGACTCGCGCGCTTGGATGTCCTCTAAAATGGCTTCCCAGGGAGTCTTCTTCGGTTCATTTTCCGAGGCTTCCGTGGCGTTCTCCGGTGGCTGTATTGTTTTCAAAAAATCCTGGAAATCGGGATCTTCGTTAAGGGTTCCCTGCTTTTTATCGAACTTCTCTGATCGTTTGCCTGTGGATGTTTCTTTGGTTGTGGCCAAAGTTTGACAAATTGCAAACTCAACCAAGCCATATGACTCGTTACCCTTTAGTTAGACGGAAACTTGTGTCAATCAGCACGAACTTACTTCTGAGTCCACGAAAACGTAGTCATCAAAACGTTCTTTGAAGTCAAACAAAGCATCAATATCACAGAACGTAATGTAAGCTCTAGCCGTACCGAGGTTGCCCAGAGTGGGGTCCGGGGAACAAAACCGGAAATACGTGTGTGGGGGCAGTGGATCTACAATTTGACGAAATTCCGCGTCTGTCAGCTTGGGGGGCAATCGGCGAATGACGACTTTTGTGGGACAGTTTTTCATCGTCTGAAAGTAGGAAAATGCAACCTAATAAAGATTGCAAAAGTGTGGAAAGACAATATGACAGAAATCGTAGGCGAAAAGAGGACAAATCTCACAGGGAGTTGCAGAGTCCTCCATCTATACACGGTTCTTTTTTCGCTTTTTAGGATCCTATTCAGAAAGTCATGACGGGCGAAATTTGTCGGTAGTAATTTTATTCTCTTATTCCAAGTTGGTCACTGACCTATGGGCCCTCAACCACCGTCTTCAAGATGGTCTTGAATTTGTAAAAACCTCGTCAAGATAACCTACATCTTAGTCTCCTTAAGACATCCAAATCATCATGATGGTGTCTATGGCACCTACAGGAATCGAATATGAAGTCGTTGTCCAAGAGGCGAGTTTACCTTGATGTGACGGTTTCTAAACCTCCGCGACCAATCCAGCTATATTCGGGGAAGTCAATGTGCCACTCACTGTCTCCCATACCAGGTTGGTCAACGGTTAGAGGTCTGACCAACAGTTCCGACTCTCCAGAATGCGGGTTGGAACATGTGGGGCGCTGCATCGAATGGCCTAGAGAACGCGTTTTGAGCAGTGGATAGTAAGTAATGTTTCCGCGCCTGGATGAGATACTCGATTGCTTATAAATATATTCGTCACTGTTTCAGAAGTCTGCACTGAACCAACAGGCCGGGGGGTTCATATTGGACTTGTATTCATCGGACTGAAGCCGGTTGATTATCAAACATTTATTTTCGTATACTAAAGTTGTTTTGTTGTATCCTTGTCTTTCGTCCGTTAGGTGCTCCGCAAAATCATCCAGCGATGACGCCGGACCGCCATGGTTTGTGGAAGCTGCTTCTGTAAAAATGGAAACGCACCTGCATTTTCCGCCAAACATCACTGCCTTGCAGTCAGGCTTTTGAGCCAAAGGCTTTGGTTGAGGAACCTAATCGTCCTCCTATCTAGGTGTGGGCACCCTAGCACTATACATGCCCACGTACAACCATGAACTGCACACACATCAATAAGGTCATGTCACATCGGTTGTCGCGTGATGCCATCAGCCGAGTCTATAGCAGCAAAGCACCAGCATTAAACAGTGATATTATGCTGACAATGATGATGTCGATAAGTTGCAGAAAGCTCTACTTAGAACATTGTCACACGTTTCCACCAGGTATGGGCAATATTTCATAAGCATAATTAATAGGAAACAAACAGGCTACTATCCCCTTGTGCTCAAAGTGATCACGACCCGCGCCCGTTCGGGACCGCCGCTCCTACGAACTCCACTTCAGCGAAAAATTTACATCCTGCCGTTCAAGCTTTGGTGATGTAGCTGATTATCTCATCAGCGAGCTGCAGTACTGAAGCGGCTCGCCAGATATAAGCATTTGTCGACAACCTCGAACAAACCCGTCCCAGGAAAAAGGGAAACGTCAATCCGGCCATTGTGTCGTCACCAATTTTGGCCAGTGAACTGGAGTGGACGTAAAAATTTATGAGCGGTGGTCATAGAACTGTGCCATCGCCAACAGTGAGATTCACGACGGCTCGACAGCAAGACACGGAGCTGTGATAGAGAGTGTCAATCAAATGATCACTGGATATCGTCGACATCGCTAGTCCTGAGTGATGCCAAGCAATCCGTACCAGAAGGTAACGAGTACGAAGGCGCACGCAAATCCCTCAAACACCAAACAGTGAAGAGCCTAAGGGAAGATCGAGAGCCCTGGTGAACATCGAAAGCTCGGAAAATAGAGAAGTATTTGACCACCGGAAACAGCCGTGCCCTTTACCAACTGATGCGATCGACTGGCTCTAGGAAAGCAACGGTCAGTGAAAAAATAAATGAAAATGGCGGCCGATTAATTCAGTCGCACGAACGTTGACCAGAAAGATGGGCTGAACAGTTTGAAGAGCAGTGTAGCTGTCCTCCTGCAACATGGCTTTTGGAGATGGTTCTTACGGGCCACTGGAAAAAAAGAAATCAAGAAATAAGGCACGAACTAGCCATATTGAAACATGAGAAAGTACGAGGACCGTACGGCTGTATCCAGGCCTCTTCAAAGAAAGCGAAGAACCCCTGGTGACTAGTATAACAAAGCTTATTGGTGCAATATGGAGTGAAGAAAAAGTGCCTATCGAATGGGGCATGTCAACAGTTATTCTTACCTTCAAAAAGGGTACGCGGTCGCTATGGAAAACCACGGTGGCATCAGCTTCGTGGTTGTGGCATCGAAGGTGCTCTCTGGTCTTATCCTTCGAAGGTTGGCTGAACACAGGGAGAAACAGATCCGTGAAAACCAAGCTGGCTTCCGCCCTGCAACAGGTTGTATCGACCACATTTTTCCTTTCATCAGATTCTGGAACCACGACACCGCTCTCAGCGGCAAACGGTGGTTCTTTTCCTTTGACTCTGTGGGCCGTCAGGCACTATAGAAGTGCCTGTGGAGCAAAGGTTTCCCGCCATAAATTCCTGACCCTCCTTAAGGCGCTGTACGCCAACTTCCGCGGACATGTGAAGGTCTCAATAAAGCTCTCACCTGAGTTCACCACATCCAGTGGTATCAGACAAGGCTGTTCTCTTTCACCTCTTCTTCTTCAACTTCATGCGACTATGGAAGACTCAATACCAGCCTCTACTGCCTTTGGGATCGAAGCGCTCCCTTGGAGTTCCTTCACAGATATCCAGTACGCAAACGACATGGTTCCCTCTAGGATCTGACCCCGGTTTAATTCAAACAATATTACACAATCTGAAAAAGTTCCGCCTCACGATTTGGCGTGCGCTTCACACCTTCAAAGTGTACAGTGCTGCTGCAAGACTGAGTGGGCTTAAACCCTAACCTCATACTTGCGGATGAGTCGATTGAGGTAGTAGAGAAAGTTGTCTATCTGGAAAGTTGTATCAGTCCCGGTGATCTCGCGAAGGACGGTGTTTCCATCATCATCATCATCATCATCAAAGACAGCAACATCAGTGTTGACACTGATGCTTCACTGCCGTACAACCATGAAGTTCGTCTAGTTTCATATGCATATATATATAATTATATATAAAAGCCCTAGAGTGAAAAGAAGAGAAAAAGAGTGGATGAGGGAGGGGACCTAGTGCTGGCCTATGTCAAGCATTCTGAGGTGCCTACACCTCCAACCGCTCAATCAGACAATCTGGAAAGAAACTGACAGCATGAACGCCACTGACATCGATTAGCCGCCATTTCTTGCAACGTCTCCAGCCAAGCACAGGCGGGGTCACGGGGACCCCATCCTGGAAGGCGTACAACACCAACACCCAAACTCTTCGTGATCTCTTTCACGCCTTTTTGCCAAGTCATGCGCTGTCCACCTCGCGGTTTGCGCCAGTCTGAAGGAGGCACGAAGAACAACACTCGCCTCGGTAGACGGTGTTTCGGCATGCGTAGCACATGACCGAGCCATCGTAGTCGGTGGTGCTGGATGATTTCCCCAATTGATGTACCTGCAGCACAACCAAATACCCGTTTTCTAATCACCTCGTGACTAACACGCTGACGCCATCCAAAACCAGCCACGCTTTTGAGGCATCGGTGGTCGAAAACCTGGAGACGCCTCACATCATCTGTCCGTAGAGGCCATGTCTCGCACCCATACAACAATACAGCCCTTACTGTAGCCTGGTACACACGACCCTTAAGATCTAATGAGATGCCTTTTGACGCCACAAGTGACGCAAATTAGCAAACGTGATTCGAGCCTTTGAGATTCTTGCACTGACTTCATCAGACACACTTCCGTCAGAGCTAATACAACTACCGAGGTATGTAAAGTTTTCCACAATCTCCAGTGATTCTCCTTGAATTTTAAGGGATATGTCCGGTTTAAGGGATATGTCCGGGACGATGTTTCCATGTGGATTGAGAAAGCCAGACCAGCTTTTGTGAACCTGCATCGCCTGAGGCGTAGGCGTTGTATAGGTTTATACGTCAAGGGTCGAATCCACAGTGTTTCATTGCGCTCCATATTATCTTATGGGTCAGAAAGCCAGTATTTGCGCGTCCAGGACGTCAAAAAGCTTTCAGTGTTTGACCATCGATGTCTTCGGAGCATTGCCGGAGTCTGGTGGGAACACAGGATCAGTACTGCTGAAGTACGTCAAATGGTATTTGGGAGAAATAACTCACTCACGATAGCTGAATTGATCACACTGCATAGGTTGCACTGGCTTGGTGTTAGGCGGAATTCCACACAGATCCCGCTTTACCACCCGCAGTCGGGTGCTGCTTCAGCCACCCACGCAAGATTGGCCAGGAATTCGGGACGCTTGCCGGTCCGGCATCAAGCCCAGATCTGATTGGTTGAAAATCTGGACCCAACAGCTAATCATGACCCAGTATTGGCCGATTGCCGGTTGCCAATGGTGCATCCAGAACGCGTCAGAATTCCAGAAAGTTATTACCGTTTACGCTATATATACGCTATATATATGAAGCGCTGTACAAATGCTCTTGACTTCGTTTGGGGCGTTAATATATCTTGTACACCTTTGGTGGTTGTTTTGGCACGCACGCTAGCTTGGGAGGCTCAGACCGAGAACTAAGCTGAGAAAGTACCGTTACTACACTTGGCCACGTGCTCCGTATGCCAGTCGACGACTTCCTCAAAGGGTTCTTTTCGCACAACCATGTGGAGGCGGAAACGAGCCAGGGGAGATCAAACAATGACTTTTCAACGAGGTATGAACTCCACCACCAGCAAACTCAGCTGCACTGATCATTGCCGTCTCCTTGGACGGAGACCATTAGACGGGACAAGTCAATGGTTAGACACATTGTCGGACATGGCTCAGTCACGCCCTCAATGGCCCTCGTGGATCCGAGCTGTTTCCTTTAATGCGTAGCTCATTTCCCAATCCCCCAAATTAAAAGCCAACTGACAACCGTGTATTTACCCCGCAATTATTTCAGCTACTGCCTCCAATACGCAGCTATCTACCCCATCTCCGCAAATTATCGGTGAACGAAAGTGTGGCAGCTAGAACCACTGTATGGCAAGCACATGGTTTTCTGGAGCTGATGATAACGATGATTCTGTATGATCCGCCATATTGACCTGCAAAACAGTCTCCTAGCTGTTTGGGGGTTGCAAATAGAACATGTGGGGCAAGATTTTCCTTAAAAGTTATACTACTGCGGTAGTTTTACGCTGAACAGACTTTTGAGCGAAAAGCCTTGACTGAGTACTCTAAGCATCCTCCTTGCCAAGTCTGGGTGCTCTAACAGTGTCTAAGCGCACACATAACAAAAGCATGTGCATGTCACACCGGCTGTCGCGCGGCGACATCAACGGGTCGCAATATCCGATGAATATGGCAGAGGGTAATAGAAGACACGTTACTGCTAGCCTCCTCATTTCTCTTCATTATTCCCTCTAATCCCCAACCCACCCTGCTACAATTACCAGGTGTAGGCAAGTCAGTCAAGTACCTGTAAGGTGGTCGATTGTACACCACTACCCGAATCCGTCCCTTCATCCTCAGTGGTCAGGCTCCGTTGTCCTGACCCTTAAGCAAGCTAAATAGCAAACTGCTGTTGCTTGAACTTTAGATTCTTTATCGGCAAACGTTTGGTGCTCGATATGGCTCAGGAGTCAAGGTGCAAAAATACTGACCGAAATGTCCTGGCACCGAAAGGGTGCCAACATTGATCTATTGTCACTTATTGATTTTTGCCGCATTTCTGCAACTGAAACGGAAAATCTAAGACATTTTTGAAGTCCGAATGCTATTGACTGCAAACTTTAGGTGATTCCTCAACTGCCACCGATGATTGAGCAAATGTTGGCATGCCTCTCAGTTCCAGAGCTGAGGCTTCCTGGCTTGACTGGATAGTTGAAAATAGTGGTCGCTGGTCTGGACCCAAAGCGTAATGACGATGGCGAACGTCTTTCATGACTATGTACTGACCACAGCCTGTTGCCCAGTAGAGCTGGGTTTGGACGCAGCGAACGCCGTTGTGCTACCTGGCAGCCCCTACCGCTAAACAGTCCTGTAGCCAGGCCAATCATGCAGCCATTAGGCTCAATAAATAAATCGCCCGGCTGCGACATCCTTTCGATTCACAGCTGCCACGCAATTCGAGGGAAGCATGAGAGTTGAGATACTGCCAGGCTATCCAAGCCTAAGCAGGAGCAATCGACAGGCCAGGGTTAGGTTACAAGCACGAGTCTTCCGGGTTGTAGTTTAACAGCTTGACCGCTGAGCTACACCGAGCTCGCCAGGCTCAATACTCGGTTGCCGATCATACTACAACAGTTATATCGCTTTGGATTTGCCCTCATCCATTGTGGCCTTTCACTGAATTTACCGAGTAAATCTATCTGGGCAAACATATCAAAACCGACCATCCGAGGCTATAAAAAGGCATCTTCAGAAGACATTATTCGTTACGAAGAGGTGATAACCCCTACACGTGATACTGACGCTCCGAGTGCACAAAGACGAAAGGTGGGATCTCAGGACGATCCGTCAATTCCTAATTTTAAGCTATATATTCTTTCGGGCTCTATACTGTGTTTCAGCTAGAGGGTTCTTTATACTTCAAACCAGACGAGCGTGATGAAATAAGAAAGTTCATGAAATGAAGGTGCAGCATGGAATGCGCGAAAGCCGTTCGGGGTAATGAAGGAAACAGGACCCTGCACGTCTGTTAGCGAGCTAACCTGAGACAATACTGTCTATCTGGTACGTAATAAAAGCTAGCAGCTAGACCGCCGGACAGAATACTCTCAACAATAGTTAAGTTGGTCATCAGCATGTGTACTTGTCATTCATTCGGCACGACCAGCTCCAACCGTGGTCTGTGAAGCGCCATCGGGCTGCCGGGCCAAATGGACTCTCACCAGTGCCACTGAAATAGTGCGGTGCGTCATTATGTTGTGTCGATTCCTCTGACTTATTGAAGAAAACAAGGACACGTTCTATCAGGCAAAGTCCCGCACCGATACAGCCTGATCACTCGCAATTAGGCGGTGCTACGGCCAAGAATCCTAGCTCGCACACGATTGGCCAGCGTTCGGGCCGCTTCCGGTTCAGCCTCAGGCCGGGCCTGACTGGTCGAAAGGCTGGACTCAGCAGCCATTCATGATCAGAACTGGCATGATTTGGTCCCGAATTCATTTGGTCTGCATTTTTGCCAATCGACATGATTAAGCCGTTTGGCCTAACTGGCCTTGTTGATTTATTCGCCCAGGCGAACCATTCAGGCGGCGACAGTCACAATGCCTTCACGGCGCTTCTAGTTACTGCCTAACCTTCTTTGATATGCTTCTGAAGGTCACGTAATTGCGATGAACGAACTCGTCGGGCATTTGGTACACGGAGCTCACGATTCGCAAAGAGCCATCAGATCTTCCCTCACTTTCGATGTTCACCAGGGCTCTCGATCTTCCCTTAGGCTCTTCACTGTTTGGTGTTTGAGGGATTTGCGTGCGCCTTCGTACTCGTTACCTTCTGGTACGGATTGCTTGGCATCACTCAGGACTAGCGATGTCGACGATATCCAGTGATCATTTGATTGACACTCTCTATCACAGCTCCGTGTCTTGCTGTCGAGCCGTCGTGAATCTCACTGTTGGCGATGGCACAGTTCTATGACCACCGCTCATAAATTTTTACGTCCACTCCAGTTCACTGGCCAAAATTGGTGACGACACAATGGCCGGATTGACGTTTCCCTTTTTCCTGGGACGGGTTTGTTCGAGGTTGTCGACAAATGCTTATATCTGGCGAGCCGCTTCAGTACTGCAGCTCGCTGATGAGATAATCAGCTACATCACCAAAGCTTGAACGGCAGGATGTAAATTTTTCGCTGAAGTGGAGTTCGTAGGAGCGGCGGTCCCGAACGGGCGCGGGTCGTGATCACTTTGAGCACAAGGGGATAGTAGCCTGTTTGTTTCCTATTAATTATGCTTATGAAATATTGCCCATACCTGGTGGAAACGTGTGACAATGTTCTAAGTAGAGCTTTCTGCAACTTATCGACATCATCATTGTCAGCATAATATCACTGTTTAATGCTGGTGCTTTGCTGCTATAGACTCGGCTGATGGCATCACGCGACAACCGATGTGACATGACCTTATTGATGTGTGTGCAGTTCATGGTTGTACGTGGGCATGTATAGTGCTAGGGTGCCCACACCTAGATAGGAGGACGATTAGGTTCCTCAACCAAAGCCTTTGGCTCAAAAGCCTGACTGCAAGGCAGTGATGTTTGGCGGAAAATGCAGGTGCGTTTCCATTTTTACAGAAGCAGCTTCCACAAACCATGGCGGTCCGGCGTCATCGCTGGATGATTTTGCGGAGCACCTAACGGACGAAAGACAAGGATACAACAAAACAACTTTAGTATACGAAAATAAATGTTTGATAATCAACCGGCTTCAGTCCGATGAATACAAGTCCAATATGAACCCCCCGGCCTGTTGGTTCAGTGCAGACTTCTGAAACAGTGACGAATATATTTATAAGCAATCGAGTATCTCATCCAGGCGCGGAAACATTACTTACTATCCACTGCTCAACACGCGTTTTCTTGGGCCTTCTGTGCAGCGCGTTGCCTGAACATTTCTAGAGTTCCTTACTCTCTTTCTGGTTCATGCTCTTTCTGAAAGCTAGTTTGTAATGACCATTTCGTAAAGGAAATTTAGTAACCTACCTCTGATCTCCCACCCCCTATCAGGTTACATGGTCTTGTGTATCGTAAAATGGGTTTGTCCACAGACCCAGCTTAGCACCCACTAACGGCAAATTCTCCATCCAACGCCTATCTGAGACAGAGACGCACCAGGTCGGCCGTAGTGTTTGCACCAAGGGACAAAATATTTCGTCTGTGGCAAGGTACTTAGATCAAGAACACCGTATTATCAGTTCCAACTGTTTTGTTTGCTCTACGAAATCCTTATCCGGCTTGTTTTACGCACCATTGTTCCGATAGGTGAAGATGATTTATGAACTGCCATCATTAAGTGTTCCCTACGAATCTTCGGCTACTAAATTTATTCCGCAATCGCGTCAACGTCCTGGAGCAGCTGTCAGCTTTTCTTTATCAGCGCAGCTACCCTAACGTTTGGAAAATGGTTTCAGATTATGGGTATAGTACAGGAAACACTGGAAGCACCGGGGAGCAGCTGGTAACAGCATACTGTGGCAGAGGATGTAACCTCTGCTGCATCAAACCTGCGGGTTGAGTGGACGTTGACGGGACAAGCGTTGAATGTCGGGGGGCGTGATCAACAAGTGGAAATGGGTACACGGGAAAGTCTGGATGGGGCCTCAGGAGGCGAGTGGAGGGGAGCACGGGGATTCGCCTGCAAAAAGCCGTTATAAGACGGGGAGCACGGCACCATTAATAGTGGTTTCTTCGGGGTGGAATGATGGACAGAGGGAGGCGACACTCTCCGATGTTCTTAAAAGAATCCTTGACAACCTGCACGGTAGTACTGGTTTTGACGAGGAAAGCTATGACCCATCTGTACCGTCACATTAGAAGTGTCCAGGCTAGATGTTACTGGAATTTCCTCTCGTGGGCGCGTGCTTCTTTAAAATCGTCTGGAAATTTAACGCAGTCAACCTGACGCCCACAGTAAGTCTGAACAACTTCGCAAGTGAGTTTCTTCGATCCTGCTGGTGGCTCTCAATGAGGGCGCGTGGCCTTACAGAAGTCGATGGAGTAGATATCTGGCCGTGTAGCACAGTTGCCACCAATGGATGAAGAAACAAAACTGCACGCTTCCATAGGCCCCGTTAATGACGGGCTGTATATTGTAAAATGGTTACTCCTGCCCGACAGATAGAATTACAAAAAGGACATTACCGTAGAGTGTAATAATGAAAAATCTACAAACAGTTCATTATGTGGAGGCAATGCACACGTTCATTGCTCAAATTAGAAGGGAGAACTGCTTACAACTGTTGACAATTTGTCAACCGTAAAAGTGTTCAGCGCAAAATAATTAGCGGGTTGGGTGAAGAATGGTTAAATGTGAGAGAGAAATAGGACATACGTTACTATGTGGCCAGCCGCGTCCAGATATTCCACCCCTGTTACAATGCACGAAAAATTATCAACTGGTGCAACGTTATCCGGTGGAGCGGTAGAGGAGGCAACTTTACCGAAGTAGAAGAAACGCTTCTTGTTCCGTGACACGCAATCGACAGGGTTACTCGAGGCATCTGTGAGGTACATCCTAACTCCTAAAAACCTCCAAAAATCTGCCCAACAGGATAGGTGGGACTCTGGACCATGCGCTTAAGAGTGACCACGTAGGGCTTATAGGGGGAACCGAAAGATTATCCAGGGAGCCATGAGAAAAGACGTCGTCCGGCAAGTGCTGCAGACAATTGACATTGTATGCCATCTAATGCAACCATACAGTTTCTGGAACTTGGTAACAACTACCAGCAATAGCTGTCGTGAAAAATCAGAGTGGGATACTTAGTAGCGACAATGGAAAATAAAAAACATAGATATAAATATATCCATAAAATTTTTATGACGTTCACAAGGCTCGATGTCCTTGAAAAAAATCGGACTAATGTGAAACAACAGTTGACGGAACTCTGTTGCTTTGCACTGTGCTAACAATATAATTTCCAGGCACTTATGCAGGAAATCCAGAGGCAAATGGGCACGTATAATTCGGGTCATGTGATCTTTCCTGTTTAAGCCAGCAGGCTCGATACGTACCGCTTTATCCTACAGTTTACGAAAATGAAAGCTAACCTACGCACAACCCCAAGACAAAGTGCGTGCATAAAATTTATAGGGTGGCAATGAACGAAATCAACAGGTAACGTAAAAAAGAAGAGCCACTGTCAGAAGTTTCGCGACGGATGATGTTGCCGGCTCGCGAAACATACAACGAACATGAAAACGTTATCCTCGTTTATAGGTAATGCTTTTCTGCGTAGCAATTATCATATCCATGGTAGGAATTGTTACCCTTCATTCATTTTGACGAGATAGCATACCGGTTTGCCGCAAATACTTGCACCCAAGACGACACAATGACACAGGCGGCAAACGACAGCCCCCAGGGGAGGGAGCCGTTCAAGTTCCTGCACTGCTTCATGTAGGTATGTACAAAGGTCTTTGGGGTTACAAACTCCTCCGTAAAGAACGAAAAGGAACACATGGCCTTGCAAAGGGCGCAACCCACGTGTCAATATCGGTCAGAGTACGATGAAACCATTATTAGGCACGCGCCACTCGTTGCACCTGAAGACTTGGATAGTTTAGCGCATGAATGGCTCACTTTTTAGTGATGTACATCCAGTTGACACTTAGATGGGATGCCGGGCCATGGTTGATTCTCCGCGGACTTTCCCAATCAAGGCGAACTCGGCTGTGTCGTCGAAGTGGACCACGCAGTAGAATATGTGTCGGCTGCTATTGAAAATAGTCGGTAAAAAGTTATGGCCTTTTAACGGAGAGAAGTGCTTTTAAAAGGCAGTATATTGTCGTAGTGCAATAGCCTTGTCAATCCGTAGCAATGACGCCACTTCAGCCATGACGAATGTCCTAATAGAGCACTGCACACCCGTTATATCCCTGAACAGGATGAGCAGTATATGCGATTATAAATGCTCTTTTTTGGCCAAGTCGAACACGGCAGGTCGCCAGATTTCCATGCCATCCGTCGCAAGGAGTGTGCACAGTGGCATACAGTTACACCGTTGATTTGCATTAAAGAATTCTTGCCTGGCGTGGCATCACCGTTTACAACTTCTAGGAAACTTTAGAATAGAGCTGTTACCTGCGTGCGGGGAGGAAAGTACGTGGATAAAGACAACACCTAGAAGTTTGGCACCAATTTGTGGCCATATTTAAGGAGCTTTGCAAGAACTCACGAGATTTAACCTATCCAAGCAAGAAAATCGTAAGCACCCACACACGTAACAATGGAAGTTGTGGATGACTTAAGCGTTTATCACTTCTCCAAATTCACCTGCAACTTATTGCCGCACCGCCAATGAGGGTGACCCATACTTCATTAGAGCAACGCACCCTTTTAATCCGTTGTATGCCAGGCTTCTCTTGAAAGAGAGCCAACCAAAAAACTAGCCCATTGGGTATCGTGCTGCATGTGGAAGGATTTCATCATCGAATAGACGTTATACCGACGAAGATTTAACTTCACTGGGCATCCACCAGACCGGACCCTGTCGTTCGTAAAAAAACATAACACTTACTCTTGATTTCTACTGCGAAGCAACAGCGACCACCGTTTATTTTTTCTATTAGTTTGACCACGCATGGAAAGCATGACTTACACCTACTCGTTAAAACACCGTTCTGCTTCCCTACAGCTCATTCCATGTGATTTCGCCTCCTCTGGATGTTTGCTTACTCTCTAGCTACTGATGTCGAGTGTTTCACTCGTCTGTCTTCGCTAACAATCTTTTGTCAACTTCAATTACATTTGAGTGTCCGCTTCGAAAGAGAGGCCAACTTACTGGCAGCGAACTCGGAGACCAACGGATGGCGAACGAGCGCGCTATCCGCCACGTCATTTTGATCTCCATGTTGGTCCTGTCCTCGTATTACCCTCAGGTTGTATCTTACTTGGTAGTGCTTACTAGGTTTTTGTTTTCATCGGGTCTAAATGAGCGTTTCGATCTGACACGTGACACGTGATTCTTCGTCACGTTGTCAGCTGAGGAATGCAGGTATACTTGAATTGAACGATATTCACCCAAAACTCGTTTCCCAGGCAGTTTTTGTTACCTCCCGAACTTACCGAAGGCCTCCTATGCCGCTGTCCCTGAGAACTGCCTACTGAAAGCGAACGGTGTTTAGTCCGATAGCCACAATAGTTCCATGAGATCACCAACTGTCTGGCTCTAATAGAAACAAACAGCTTGAGGTTGCCTAGCGGAATGCCTGCTACAAAAAGTTTTCGCGTAGATAGCGCGAATCGTTACACCACTCTGAGTTTGCCCGAACACTCGGAACATTTACTGATGCAAAGCGAGAGGGGGAACTTGATAATACTAACTTCTCTGGAAATTTTCATTCCGCCTGCTTATCCGATAAGGAGTAATTCAGCTCTCAAAGTGGACCCTGAGTGCCCTGAAGTTGGTATCAACAAAGCTGTGAATTTCCGCGAAGATTTTGAGCTTTGAATAAATACTGTCACATGCTGAATATTTACACAAAAGTTTCCTTTATTCAAACTGCGTTTTTAATAAAATTGTTGGGAGTTCACCTAAGTTTCGGTTCGGGTATTCCAGAAGTTGTCACTTTATCCACCTTAACTGAGCTTTATTCGACCTGCTTTTGGGCCTCCGTTGCACCGTATCGGCCGAAAATGTTACTTTGACTGGTCCCGAACGAGAAGTGGGACAAGGCATTGAGGTTTTTTTACAGCTACCTACTCCGTAGGTGCCATCAAAAAGGCACCAGCCGATTATTTACTTGAATATTTCGAACCTAGTGAATAATGCCGCGGTGATCATGGTCGGCTGTGGAGTGATTTGAATTGCCGGTTATGGACCGGCAATGTCCAAGCCAACACCCCTCGGATGGGGTCCGAAGCGCTGCTTGCGTAGACATGATGTGCTGCTTGCTGGAGGAAACAGTTTACTGTCTTCAAATTTCCATCGTAGAGGACAGTAAGGCTCTGCCTCTGGGTCGCCTCGCAAAGCAATGTATCACAGCACACGGGCTCACTCTTCTTTATCGGTTAACTTCCAGCTGGATTTCGCTCAATGCTGACACTTGAGGAACCGCATTCCAGGGGGTTCGGACTGCAAGCTCACTGCAGCACTGAAGCCGTCTGCTACGGCATGGTAATGCCATTAGGTAGGTTTGCCACACGTAGCAGCCTACTTTGGTCTTTCCATTCCGAATGAAGCTATCGTCTTTGCTAAGATCACCGGGATTGGTGCGGGTTCTCGGGTAGACAACACAGTCTGATGCCTTAATCGAGGCATCCGTACATACTAGGTCAGTTTTCGATTCCACACGGTGGCCCTCTACGAATCGCGGGTGCGAAGCGCACGCCAAACCACGGGGCGGAATTACTTAGGACATGTAATTGCGTCTAAGTTTGGAAGGCGTCAGATTCAGGGACAACTACATTGTATGCGTGCTCGATATCTGTGAGCGACGGCCCTGGGAGCATTTCGATCCTGTCGATATTACAGCCTTGGAATGAATCTTTCATGATCATTGTCACTTATAAATTTGAAGAGAAGTTGCAAGAAAAACAGCCTTGTTTGGTACCGATTTATGGGTTGAACTAAGACTAGAGCTTTACGTAGATTTGCAGACATTTACGGGATTGGGCCTACAGCTATTTAGGGGTTAATAATCTACGGAGGGTGCTCCGGCTTCATTGACATCGCCATTGTTCCTGGCGGCCCAAAAAGCCATAGACAGCTTTTGAGCCAAGGAACGCTAGCAGGCTAAAACATTGTCGCAGTCCCGGAATTCGTCGGGGGCCGAGAATGAGTCGATTCATCCCATCGCATGACGGGACCCAGCTTGGTTAGTATTGATCTGTCCTGTATTCAGCCGGCCTTCGAAGGATAAAATCAAAGGGCACAACTGACATAATATTTTCGTGCTAATGTCACGATGGTTTGCACACGGCTTTCGCGTGCGATTTTGATGACCGGAGTAAACTTCCAATATTGCCAGAGGAACCAAAACTTCGACGAACGGTGCCAAAAAACATCACTGCATCCACAACTTATCCAGAGGTTACATACGCTTGCTTACCTGATATAAGAGTAAACTTTCAACCAATGCAAATCATTTTTGGGCGTTTTCACGGATTCACGGATTGATACACAGGAGCGAGGCTTTTGCCCAAGTTTCCCGGGTCGGTTTTGTTCTTGTCGTTCAGCAGCTGTCGTTCACCTGAAAGGCACAAGTGAAAAAAGGGTGTAGCACTGCTCTTTAAGTTCTCAGCGCGGGGCAGTATGTTTGCCAGCGCGAGGACTCGCGTAAATAAGTGTCTAATAGTGTTTTGAACTGAGTTCTAGAGGGAGCGTGGACAACCGTCTCAGGAAGGTTATTCCACGCAGCAACTACCCGAAATGAGAAAAAAGTTTGCCTAATGAAGGTGTGCGCTCTGAGCTTAAAAATCTTCTTACCGTGTCCCCGCCGTGTGTTTGCTGGGTCAACGGTGAAAAACCTGTTGGCCAAGCCTTGTTCAAACAGGGCGTAAGTAAGAATTAAGTCCCCTCGGAGGCGACGATACTCCAAGGGAAAGAGGTCGAGCACCACGAGACGCGTTTCGTAGTCCATGGACTTGAGACCGGCAACCATTTTCGTAGCAGCTCGCTGGACACGCTCAATGAGGATTACGTCTTTCGTGCGTCCTGAGTAGACAACCGGGTTGGCATATTCAAGGAGCGGTCTGACATAGGCCCCATAGAGTATTTGGAAGTCCGTGCGAGTAATACGAGAGAAGGTACGCCGAATCATCCGTAGAACAGCGAATGCCTTCTGAGCCGATTTCTCAAGGTGCAGTGAGAAGGACAGGTTTGGAGAGAGCCAGATACCCAAATCTTTTTTGGCATCTATCCTCGTGATGTCTTCTGGTCCTTTCTCACCATGCATGACAAAGGAGTTCGCTGAGTCTCCTCCAAATGACATATGGACGCACTTTTCGTCATTCAGAGGAAGGTGCCAGTCCAACGACCACTGCTTTGCGGCGTCTACATCAATTTGGAGGGCACTGGCATTGGAACTCCACGATTTCAAGTCGTCCGCAAAAAGTAGACATGGACTTGAAAGAACATCTGGAAGGTCATTGACGTATATCAGAAACAGCAAAGGTCCCAAAACGGAGCCCTGAGGAACTCCAATGGAGACCGGCGCCGCAGAAGAGTAGGTCGAGCCTACTTTCACTCGGAATGATCTGTCTGATAGGAATGCCTTGATCCAGTGTAGGATTTTCCCTTGAATCCCGTAAGACTCGAGTTTGTGGAGCAGAGGGACGTGTGGGACTCGATCAAATGCTTTTGAAAAGTCGAAAAATATGGCATCCGATATGAGTCCCTCGTCCTTGGCTTGGGTTAAGCTGTCCATAAATACGAGCATGTTCGTCACGCAGGAACGGTTTGGGAGAAATCCGTGTTGAGCTTGAGAAATCAAGTTGTTGGAAGTAAGGTGATCTAGAATGGCTCGCTTCAGAATGCGTTCCATCACCTTGCATGGCACGCTAGTGAGGCTTATAGGCCTGTAGCTGCCAGGCGATAGTCGGTCACCAGTTTTGTAGATTGGCGTGACAATCGCTTCCTTCCAAACAGAGGGAAGGTGGCCTTCGTCAAGCGACTGACGAAACAGCAGATGGAAATGAGTTGCCAGTGTGTACGATGTTTCCTTCAGGATCCTTGGGTGGACTTCGTCGGGGCCCAACGCGCAGAATGGGTTGATCTTGTGCAGGAGTTGACGAATGTCCTCCACCGTGACGAATGTCCTCCACCGTGACGAATGTCCTCCACCGTGACGAATGTCCTCTACCGTGACGAATGTCCTCCACCGTTCACAACTTAGGAAACAAGCAATTGGGAGGAGGATGAAAATAACTTTTCAACAGATAACCTAGAAAAACCGTGCAGGTCAAGCTGTAGTATCTGAATATCCTGAGCTTAAGCAAGCAGTACGTTGCCTTCCCAGCGGACGCTTTGTCATCACAAGTCATGCAATGAGGAATTGGTAAACATGAGGGTGAACTTCGTGGCGTTATTTGAAAAGCTTTACGTGTCCTCACCAGGGAAACATTTGCATATGGGCACAGAAGCAGAGGGATGGTCTCGTGGATTAGTTTCGTTATCCCATACTCGGGAATTTCAAAGGATGGGTGATGTGATTACCGCCTGTGACTGCAGCTGGCTCAGTCCAAGCTGCTGTCTAATCTCCAAAGATTAGGCGAGTGAGAAATAAGGTTGATTGGACCACGAAGTCTATTTTGTCAACATAGCGACATGTCAGGTCGAAACATGGGCTAGGGTAAATTCGGAACCACTGGGCAAACCGGAACAGACGCTCTGGAGGAGTGTCGTAGGTGCGACGTGATTGGCTGTACATACTTGTGGTAGGCCCACGATAAGCAAATGAATAACCATGAATGACTGGCAGCCAGCAGCCAATACGTGCGCAATGCAAGCACAGAAAGCCATGCTGGAATTTTCTGTTAGTTGTTACACACATTGGTCTGAATTTTTAAGATTTAAACGAAACAACTTAACATCACCGTAAATTGTCAGATGCACGAAAATGCCCTGTAATCTGGACCCTTGAGAGACCCACTGGTATCAAGTGTACCCTAGGGTTGATGCAAGTTCACAAAAGCTGCTTTGACCTTCCCGATCCAGATGAAAATGTTCTCCATGGCTAAAACACACATGTCTGCCGCCATCCGCAGCCGAAACCGCCCCAACGCTCGTAAGTGGGTACCGCAGCGGCCAATAGCCGGCTCGCGCGTCATTGGTCAGATCGGCCCGTTTGCGAGGTTATCCTCAAGGCGAGCTCTGATTGGTCGAAAGTGTGGGTCCGAAAGCGAAGCGTGTCCCAGTATCCTCTGGATGCTGGTTGCGAATAACGCGATCAAAAGACACACTGACTACCAGAATGCCGTCGTTCCACGCACTACAATTTCGGCACACTGTACCTGAGTTTTTTGGCCTCTAATGCACCTTCTGTACTCGAGTACAGATGTTTTTTCTGCTATGGCAGGTTCACCCAAGCTATAGAGATGTTCGACCCCACCCCCCGAAATAAAACCAGCGCTCTGCTGGATGGTGAAAAGAATAGGTAAAAAGGATTAGGCGTCTTTTGGGAAAGCGTTCTCAACTATTTTCCCAAAAGATAACCACATGTAATACAGAGAATGCGGAACCAGCATGAATCAGACGTCCGCCAATGGAAGGTACGGAAACAGGTCATGATACTGGGCCTCGCCCGGGAAAACAAGTGTGCCATTTAAGTACATGAGACAGTCGGAGAAAAAAGCTAGTCATCTTCTTGAGAGACAGAAGCGGGGAACGCACAATTGACCAAATAGTGGTAGCTGAAGTCTACACAGAACACTATACAGGCCTGCATTCTACCCCAGCGACTTCATCACATCCAATCTTGTCAAGGCGTAACTATGAACTGCCTGTAGCCAACGTGTTCTTCACTGAGGAGGACATTCGTCGACTCTTGCACAAGACAGACCCCTTCAATGCGCTGGGACCAGACAAGGTCCATCCAATCATCCTGAAGGAAACATCGGTCACATTGCCAAAGCATTTCTGCCTGGTATTTCTTCAGTCACCCGACGAATCCAACCTACCCTCTGCTTGGAAGGATTCGATTGTCACGCCAATCTACAAAACTGGTGGCCAACTATCGCCCGACAGCTACAGGCCTATTAGCCTCACTAGCGTACCGCGCAGGGTGATTGAACGCATTCCGAAGCTGGCCATCTTAAATCACCTCACCAACAACAACTTCATACCCCCAATACAGCACGGATTCCTTCGAAACCGTTCTTGCATTATGGATAGCTTAACCCAAGCTAAGGACGAAGGACTCACAACGGATGCCATGTTTTTCGACTTCTCGAAGGCATTCGATCGAGTCCCACACGTCCTGAAGCTCCACGTCCTGTAGTCTCATGGGCTTCAAAAAGAAATTCTGCGCTGAACTAAAGCGTTCTTATCAGACAGAACATTCCGAGTGAAATTAGGTTCGACCTGCTCTTTTCCGGCGCCGGTCTCCATTGCAGTTCCTGAATGTTCTGTTATGGAATCATTTCTGTTTCTGATTCACGTCAACGACTTTCCAGATGTTCTTTAAAGTCCTTCTCTACTTTTTGCGGATGACTTGAAATCCTGCGGTTCAAATGCCAGTGCCCTCCAAATGTATGTAGACGCTGCAAAGCAGTGGTCGTTGGATTGGTACCTTCCGCTGAATGACAAAAAGTGCGTCCATATGTCATTCGGAGGAGACTCAGCGAACGCCTTTTTCGTGCATGGTGAGAATGGACCAGAAGACATCACGAGGATAAATGCCTAACAAGATTTGTGTGTCTGGCTACCTTCAAACATGCCCTTCTCAGTGCACATGAAAATTGGTTCGAAAGGCGTTCGCCATTCTACGGACGATTCGGCGAACCTTCACCCGTATTACTCGCATGGACTTCCGGATACTGTATGGGGCTACGTCAGGGTAGACGATCTAGTTGTCTATTCAGGACACAAGAAAGGCGTAAGCCTCACTGATCGTATCCAACGTGCTGCCACAAAAATGGTTGCAGGCCTTTAATCCGTTGATTATGAAACGCGTCTCGCGGTGCTTGACCTGGAGTATCGTCGCATCTGAGGAGACCTAATACTTACGCCCTGTTTGAACAAGGTTTGGCCAACCGGTTTTTCACCGAGGACCCAGCTAACACACGGCAAGGACATGTTACGAAGATTTTTAGACTTAGAGCGCACACTTTTATTAGGCAAGGTTTTTTCTCATTTAGGGTAGTTGCTGCGTGGAATAACCTTCCTCCGACGGTTGTTCACACTGCATCTAGTACCTAGTTCAAAGCATTTTAGACGCCCTTTTAGTTGAGTCCTCGCTCTGGCAAGATTACTGCTTCGCCTGAAGGCATCAAAGAAGAGTACTACACCGTATTTTGCTTGTGCCTTTCAGGTGAACAGAAGCCGCCAGACGACCAGAACAAACCCGACCCGGGAAGTTTGGGTGAAAGCCTTGACCCTGCGTATCAATCCGTTTAAGAAACACGTTAAGGAAACACAAGTGAACGTCACGAGTCACCTCAGATCGTCCGCCTAGTCACCGGCAGCCAGTACCAGTGCGCCTTCTGTTTCTGCAGGTAACGCAGCGGTGGCGTCACTCACGGAGTTTTTATTCTGCTTCTTTTCCTCAATGCTAGACCATTTTTCAAGCTGATACGTCCCATGTCATACGCAACCGGCCTGACTACAGAAGACTGGCGTTCTCCAACCGACCGACTACTTGGCACGGACGGGACCGATTGCGGTGGTGTGAGGACTTCTTCAATGACCTCAATGCTGCAAAGGATATGCCTATTCCAAACGATCTGTTCACAGAACAATGTAAGCAAATGTTTTCTAAAGATTGATCCAGCTGAGGCGTACCTACAGGGTGAAATCGATGAGGAACGACTAACCATCAGTACGCACCGCGATCTGGTTCATTGTACTCGAATGTCTCTTCGTGTCAGTACGGCACCATCCATACATCAACAAATCCTGGATACGATGCTGAAGGTTGCCGCCATGTTGCCGTTTATTTGGGCAATCTCATCGTCATGGCTTCCAACCTCAACGAGTTGTGGCAGTTGATTACATGCTCGGCCGTATTCAAGAATATAGCCTCAGAGTGCACAAATAAAAATGCACATTCAGTTAAGGAATGTCAGAATCGACAGCTTCAGTTGAGTCTACGATGAGGATCAAATTGATGTGCAGGTGAATGTATTTGTCGAAAAATGCAGCTTCATGCGGTCGACCGAATGTTTGGTTTTCATCATTGGTGAACGTAGTCACTGACCACATCCGGGGAACATTAACGCCATCAAACGCATGGACGCGCCTATAGGTTTGACGTCCCTCAGATTGTTTCTCGGTCTTATCAGCTACTGCAGGTCGTTTTTTTACCTGCCATGCATCGCCTCCGAGGCTCACTGAACGAAGGACCACAAGTGGTCATGGTCGGAAAATTGCTAACGCGCCTTCGACCCTGTCAAATCCGTGCTGCGTTCCGAGTTGTTCCCTGACCACTACGATCCGTCACTGGAAATCGTTGTGGCGCCAGATACTCTGACCTGTGGTGGTGATTTTTTATGGATTCCCTAACAGCATCCAAAAAGCCATTGCGCATAAGGTCAGATTCCTAACACCACCCGAGCGCACTTACCCTTAGAAAACAAAGCTTTGGTGATGGTGTTTGCCGTCCAAAAGTTTCGTAAAATGCTCTATGTTCGTCAGCTTAATTAATTAATCGGTCACAAGCCACTCCTTAGAGTTTTTGGTTCGAAGAATGGAATTCCGATGTACGTCACCGACCGTCTCTAGCGATGGTCCACTCTGCTTCTGGGATGCGATGTCAAGATCAAGTACCAGTTCACCGCAGCCTCGGACAGCGCGATACACTTTCCATTCTTAGTGACCCAGGCTCGGCAGAACCAGTAGGGACCTTAGTCCCAGCAGTTCCCTTGGAGCTGGAGTTGAGTCGCTTGGTATCTGAAGCGGTTCGTACGTTCTCACTGACTGCTAACATGGCCCACCAGGCCGGTGACCAAGATCCTGTGCTGGAACAAGTCACCGGTTAGTACCGCAGTCAATGGCCCCGTACCTATTCGCAAGATGGAGTGGTACCTTAATTCAACCATCATGGCGCACTAGCGTTAGTCGACGGATGTATTTAGTTTTTCAGAACGTGTTGTCATTTCAAAGAAGCTGCAGTCATCTCTACCAGAGCAGTTTTCACAAAAACTGCCCGGGAACAAACAAAATGTCTACTAACCTCTGATGGACTCCAAGAATAATTGGGTTACCTGCAGTGTGGCGAGGCAGCTAAGTCACCCTTTAAAGTTTACGTAAAGTCGTGGCCGCAACCGACCAGACATTTGTCTCGTTCTCGCGTCGACTATGCAACTCTAGTGGGTTGTCTGTACTTTTTGGTCGTAGTCGATGCTTGTAACAAAGTGCCGGAAATTCTTCCAGTGAACGGTCCCACAAATGTTATTACAATCCTGGAACTCAGAAGAGTTCTTGGTCGCCTCGGAACCTTAGAGACTTGTATTCGATAACTGTATTCATTTCGCATTACTGGCGTTTGTAGGTATGTTGGAAGCCCGGTGTATGTCCACTCACTGCCGTTTTTTCCACAGCCGAATGGCCTAGTGGAACGCTTCGTGGACATGCAGAGACGTGCGCCTGAAGAGTTTAAAGGAGAGGAGCTGTAGCAGTAGTTTCTGCAAGGCTTCACGATGACATATCGAGCGACGCCGGATCGGAATTGGCATGACAGCGTTCCACAAGCAGAGGCACTGCTCCGACGGAAGTTTAGAGAACCCTGTGATACTATCCGGCCAAAGAAAAGACAGCTGGGTCACCGTGAAACGCGAGTGGAGAACACTTTAACCGATACGGCGGTGCGGCAGCGGGCCTTCTCAGCGAAGGCCAGAGAGTTTTGTTTTGCGACTAAAGCGACCTAAGTGTATCCCGTTGCATATTCATCGCCGGCGCTGCAAAGTACTCTACGAGGTTCAAATTCACTCACCCTGGTAGACCTGGTAAACAAACTTAATCCGGCCGCAGATCCTACCCTCTAAACCGAGTGACTTGATTCTAGGAGTCTAGCCTTGGGCAACGTGACAGTATCCAACCTCGTGCAACCTTCGGGTGGCATGGCAATCAGGCACCGAAAGGGTGCTACAGCTGAACGATATTATATTATTATTATTATTATTATTATTATTATTATTATTATTATTATGGTAGCGGCGTTTAGTGGTCTGTCCGACTTCTTCGATACAATCAAATGACCACTGATTGTCGCCAGTTCTGAATGATGCCAGGAAACCCGTACCAGAAGGCAACGAGTACGGAGGCGCACGCAAATCCCTCAAACACCAAACAGTGAAGAGCCTAAGGGAAGATCGAGAGCCCTGGTGAACATCGAAAGCTCGGAAAATAGAGAAGTATTTGACCACCGGAAACAGCCGTGCCCTTTACCAACTGATGCGATCGACTGGCTCTAGGAAAGCAACGGTCAGTGAAACGATAAGTGAAAAACGCGGCTGATTAGTTCACTCGCAAAAATGTCGACCGGAAAGATGGGCCGGACAGTTCGAAAAGCAGTTTAGCTGGCCTCCTGCAACATGGTTTTTGAGATGGTCATACGGGCGGATGGAATGTAAACCCTAATCACCCGTCGGAAGAAGAAATAAAGCACGAAATATCCATACTGAAACGTGAAAAACTACCAGGACCGTACGGTCTGTATCCAGGCCTCTTCAAAGAAGGCGGAGAACCTCTGGTGACTCACCTAGCAAAGCTCATTGGTGCAATATGGAGTGAAGAAAAGTGCCTATCGAATGGGGCATGTCAACAGTTATTCTTACCTTCAAAAGGGTACGCGGTCGCTATGGGAAAACCACGGTGGCATCAGCTTCGTGGTTGTGGCATCGAAGGTGCTCTCTGGTCTTATCCTTCGAAGGTTGGCTGAACACAGGGAGAAACAGATCCGTGAAAACCAAGCTGGCTTCCGCCCTGCAACAGGTTGTATCGACCACATTTTTCCTTTCATCAGATTCTGGAACCACGACACCGCTCTCAGCGGCAAACGGTGGTTCTTTTCCTTTGACTCTGTGGGCCGTCAGGCACTATAGAAGTGCCTGTGGAGCAAAGGTTTCCCGCCATAAATTCCTGACTCCTTAAGGCGCTGTACGCCAACTTCCGCGGACATGTGAAGGTCTCAATAAAGCTCTCACCTGAGTTCACCACATCCAGTGGTATCAGACAAGGCTGTTCTCTTTCACCTTTCTTCTTCAACTTCATGCGACTATGGAAGACTCAATACCAGCCTCTACTGCCTTTGGGATCGAAGCGCTCCCTTGGAGTTCCTTCACAGATATCCAGTACGCAAACGACATGGTTCCCTCTAGGATCTGACCCCGGTTTAATTCAAACAATATTACACAATCTGAAAAAGTTCCGCCTCACGATTTGGCGTGCGCTTCACACCTTCAAAGTGTACAGTGCTGCTGCAAGACTGAGTGGGCTTAAACCCTAACCTCATACTTGCGGATGAGTCGATTGAGGTAGTAGAGAAAGTTGTCTATCTGGAAAGTTGTATCAGTCCCGGTGATGTCGCGAAGGACGATGTTTCCATGTGGATTGAGAAAGCCAGACCGGCTTTTGTGAACCTGCATCGCCTGAGGCGTAGGCGTTGTATAGGTTTATACGTCAAGGGTCGAATCCACAGTGTTGCATTGCGCTCCATATTATCTTATGGGTCAGAAAGCCAGTATTTGCGCGTCCAGGACGTCAAAAAGCTTTCAGCGTTTGACCATTGATGTCTTTGAGCATTGCCGGAGTCTGGTGGGAACACAGGATCAGTACTGCTGAAGTACGTCAAATGGTATTTGGGAGAAATAACTCACTCACGATAGCTGAATTGATCACACTGCATAGGTTGCACTGGCTTGGCCACGTGCTCCGTATGCCAGTCGACGACTTCCTCAAAGGTTCTTTTCGCACAACCATGTGGAGGCGGAACGAGCCAGGGGAGATCAAACAATGACTTTTCAACGAGGTATGAACTCCACCACCAGCAAACTCAGCTGCACTGATCATTGCCGTCTCCTTGGACGGAGACCATTAGACGGGACAAGTCAATGGTTAGACACATTGTCGGACATGGCTCAGTCACGCCCTCAATGGCCCTCGTGGATCCGAGCTGTTTCCTTTAATGCGTAGCTCATTTCCCAATCCCCCAAATTAAAAGCCAACTGACAACCGTGTATTTACCCCGCAATTATTTCAGCTACTGCCTCCAATACGCAGCTATCTACCCCATCTCCGCAAATTATCGGTGAACGAAAGTGTGGCAGCTAGAACCACTATGGCAAACACGCGGTTCTTACAGCAGTTAATGATAACATGGATGTTGTCTGTGAGCGTGACGTTACGGTTTATGGATGACAGGTGCTCGGTAAATCACGGGATGAGTTTACTCAGTTCATCCAAAAATACCTGCGGCTGCTTTCCGTCTTCGAACCCGAGAAAGAAGTTGTCGGCATATTCCAGATCAACAGGATTTTGATCACCACCTATTCAACACCAGGGTTTTGATGACCTTCCAGTGTTCGTCTCATTAGTTTTCGGATCACGAACTTAAATTAGAATGGAGGGAACCGCACCACTGACGGAGGGCACTTTATGTACGGAAGGCTTTGGAGAGCTCTCCGCATACTCCCGTGCCCGGAAGTCTGAGAATACAAGGAACTTTATTGCTATGCATTAACTCCTGTCCTGTCCCGCTTCATAAACACACGTAGGTGCCAGCTGTAGACACTTCAGTCAGATACACTGTACACACAGCCCTGCTCCACATCCGCCATTCAGACCCTGTTCTCCTTTTTTACTGAAACATCCAACGCGAACTCTTAGGCAGGTCGGCCAACGAGCTTGCGCGTCCCATAGACACTCTATAGAATGAATTGTGCTGAATCTCTGAAACAGGAATACTGGATCTAGGTGTTGAACATACGGTACCCTCTACCTAGACGTTACAAGCAGCGAAGTTTGAATGATCTTGCAGCTGCTGAGGCGGAGTGGGTCGGCGTCGGTATGGCTCTAAGTTTAGTCTGAACGTAAAATGCAATGATGACGGGTAACGTCTTTTGCAACTCTTTGCTGACCACCAGTTATTCCTCTGCCGTGCTGCTTTAGACACAGCGGATGTCATAGTGTTACCTGAGGTTTTCCTGCTGCTGGGTAGCGTTGGAATCAAACTGACCACATCACAATCAGCTACCGGTAGTGTGGTCCAGTCCTTGAATGTCGATCTTTTTGAAATACATAGGTTGATTCAAATGACGCCATCATCCTCAGAGACGGCTACATTGGTGTTGACACTAATGCTTCATTGACTACGGCCACAAAGTCCATATTATTATTATTATTTCCAGTGCAATTGAGGCTAAAAGAGTGGATGGGGAAGAGAAATGGTTTAAGCCCACCACAGACGTTCTGAGGCGCCTACACCTCCAAACGCTCAGTCAGACAGTCGAAAAAAATGGCAGCATGAACGCCACTGAGATCAATTGGCCGCATCTTTTGTACTATCTCCAGTCAAGCGGGGGATGTCACGGGAAACCCATCATGGAAGGCGGGCCGCACCAACAACACCCAAACTTTCCGTATTCCATTTCACACCCTTCTTCCACGTCACACGTCTACGTCGCAGTTTGTAACGTTCTTTAGGAGCGCAGTTCACCTTATGAGCTATAAGTCATATACCGTTGGGTCCGGCTACTACGGTTTCGGCTATCGGAAAGTGGAAGAATATGGGAGATATTGCTAAGCATTGGAAGCGATGACGTGATCAGTTAGTTGGAGAAACTGGGTAACTACGCGTTCAAGGAGATAGCTTTGATGCAGAAACATCGCTGACTGTGTGATTGAACCATATCCGCCGGTGTCGTTAACCATTGGTGAGTTTAATCCTGGTGTCCACATTCAGAGAGGCGGCAGCTGTCGATCCGACTGAGTTTACTGGTCATTGTTTTCACACTTACTTGTCAAGTCACAAACTGTCCACCTCTCAGTCGCTTCTTCTCAGCACAGGGATGAGCGAAAGATCTGCGAGGCAGACGGTCCCCTGGCATGAGACTTACATGTCCTAACCAACATAACCTATAAAGCACGAGTAACACATCCATAGTGGGAAAGATCGTTTTCTATAAGACCATCTGGCGTGCCTGAACATCGTTAATCCGATGTTTCCACCAGGCCCGGTAAATGCTTCGGATACACCGGTGGCCAAATTTCCGTAAGTCCTGTGCGCTTAGAGGCCATGTTTCCAATCCATAAACAATATGGGTCGCACTGCCACCGTGTCCGCCCTTGACAGAAACTGACGCCGATGTCATAGGTGTTGGAAGTTGGCAAAACCTTCCCTGACCTTCCCCAGCATTCTCATCTCCAGCAAGTCCACGAAAACCTATACAACTGCCCAGGTAAATAAATCTTTCTGCCACATCAATTGGCTGGTCTGGACTCTCATACTGGCGCATCAATATGCGGTCGTTTTCTCAAGCGTAGCTTTTATTGTCTTAACCTCAATATCCCTTGGTCAAAGCATATCGTAAAATGGTCAAATAACGTTATCCCCTGAGTGCGTGACCTTAGTAAGACGTTAGCAGATACCCCTCGGTGTCCCCAGAAAAGTCAACACGCTTTTCTTGAGAGAATCATCCCCGGTTCCAACCATTTTGGGTCATTTGACGCACGGATTCGAATAGCAGATCCTCCTAAATCCTTGCGGAGTCGTTTGGATGGTAAAAACTGGCAACAGTTTTAGCATCGCCGCTCACCGGTCTTCTAAACCATTCCAGATAGTGTATTACGGCGATCGCACTTCTGAGCTCATTTCGACGGACGCGTGATCTGTTCGGAGTGAACCGTTTTCAGTTTGTGATAAAATGCTCGCTTCATTTCAATATGTCCTCCATTTCAGTGTGATTGATACTCTACAGTTTCTGGATATTCTACTTTACGTCCAACACGCGATGTCAGGTATCGAATTAAATCTTAATAATATCTAAATTCTAGACTCTGATTCCACTTGGCCTGCAACCGATGATTTCGGATCAAGATTTTTGGAAATCGATGAGTATGAGTGCTCGCAATACAACCAAGTACCTAGGGTATGGATATTGACAATCAATTTCTCTCCTAATCTTGTTTCACTGTACTTCATTCGAGCTGCAATTCCGTCGCGGAGAGTCCAGCACTTTCTTACCGTAAACTCCCGACAAGGTCCTGTTGTTATTAGAAGTTTAGTGTTTCCTGTTTCTGTGGTCCAGATAGGTCATCAGCTGAGGGGCGAGGGTTCCATGGTTCGCACCGGGCCTTAATTTTCTGACAGCTGGTGCCGAGGCTTGGGTGACCTGGAAGTATCTCAACCTTCATTCTTCTCCCTGGGTGTCTATGCAGTGGAATAGCGACTTGGCCGAACAGTTTGAATTTTTGGTATGTTTGTGGTTATCATCCGGGTTTGTTGCTGCTAATAGGGGGCGAGATGGCTCAGTTAGAGCGCGATTTTGCTGATCGGAAGGTCTGTGGTTCGAACCCGACCTCTGCATCTCTACTCCTCCTTCTAGGCTTGGGCAACCTGGTAGTATCCCAGCCCTAGTGCTTCCTTCGGGTGGCATGGCAGCTAGGCACCGAAATGCTGTTATAGCTGAACGATTTTTTTATTGCTGCTAATGGTGTTAATCCTTTTACATTTTGGACGCGGGCGTGGAACGTTGAGATCCGTCTATTGACCACAGCTGCGGCTGACTTTGCTGCTGCATGCTATAGACCCACATACTTAGGTGCGTAAGCGAATGTCATCCTTATCGCTAGTTCGTCACCAGGTCACCTGCAGTGTTCTGACATGCAGAAATAGAACGGATGGTCAACTGGCAGTGTTGTTTGACCACTTTTTGTCATGTTTTAGTATCAACCACTGTTGTACTACGAAAAAAGTTGAGGCATTAGCCCTCAGCATATGTCTGCTGGTGCCCAAGTAGTTCTCGCTCAGGGAACCTGGTTTTGTTACGGCATTTACAGGGCAACACCAAGCCCAGAAATTGTCCTGTAGAGTAATAGCAAGGCCACTCCTAAAGTTCTTACACATATCTTTGTCATTGAATTCAACACCACTGTGTTAACGTTGTTTCACCTTAGAACAAGCACATTGTAACCTTTGGTCGAAATAGAATTTTCGACGAAAGTATCATCAAAAAAATTCATGTGTCTACGGAAAATTTCTTGGATTTCTCCTTAGTCTATTCTAAAATAGCTGAAAGAATCCTAGCAGTATGCTCAACTGTTCAGTCTTCATAGTAGTTTGCGAAAAGTATTTATTTGCACTGTGCAGATTTAGATGACTGGCGCGCCTAGGCTTCACTTACAGGCTTTCTTCAACACTGTATGTCCTTGGACCGGATAGGCGATTCCAAGACTGGTCTTAAGTTGCGGCGTTTCCACCACGAGCCTTAGGCCCAACAACACAGTTCTAACCAGGTCCTGGTTACAAAATCAGGTGGTCACGTTCGCTCCTTGTTGTGTTGTAGACCCTTACAGGCGTGCAAACAAAATATCGATCATGGATAGGCGTCTTTTACCGTCTACCGTCCGAATCCCACTAACTTGTCAGTGTAGGTACGTGGTGCACCACACTGATAAGGAGGGGGGTGGTTAGTGGTGCTTCTTTCCTGAATAGACGTTTGCGAAGGACCGATGCGCAGTTGGCCCGAAATCTTGCGTTCGGTGATTGTGAATCCCTTTATTTCGCTGGGGAACATGTGGATACTGTAGGTGTTTAGATGGCAAATACTTTCCGCAAGGGAGCGATGTTGTTTGGTTCAGTATGGTCCAAGTGTTTCTCTGTAGTTTGAGATTCAACTTCAATACTTTGAGCTTTCATGGCAGTAAATTTCATTCGAGATGGAAGAATAAACAAATACTCGTTTGTAGCCAAGTAAGGATAAATAATACAGTTCGCTTACAGTGCTCCTCGGTTTTTTAGCACAGACTGGCCTCATTGATGGGACACAGCTTAAAATTACGAGATCCACTATCAATCTATAAGTGGCTAATATCTTATGATTGCCACGCGCAATTCAAAGTCCCTCCTTAAAATTGGATACTGCTATCGATTCAACCCATTTGGTTAGGATGGTCTCCCTCTGGTTGAGACAAATAAGTCGGATTAGCACAGACTGAAGGTTTTACCTCCATTTATGAACAGCAGGCGGATTCCGCATATACATTCTTTTGCACACTATTTTGACTTTCACGGGAGACTCAACTGAATTCCAGCCGCTCTCCTTTACCATCATAAACGAGGAATTGAGGTGAGTCTCCCGTGAAAACCAAATTGGTATGCAAATGAATGTGTATGTCTGAGTTCGCACAATTTGGCTTCAAGTAGAGCATAAGGTTGAGAGGAGCTCTGTGACTGCGCCTACCTAATGAGTCTGAACAGGACGAACGAAGCCGGGCGTGGGCACTCGAAGCGTTTTCGGCAACCTTAGCAGTAGTGTGTTACGTCTATAAGGCGGGTGGATGTTCGTCACGGCCAGCAACGATGTGGCTGGAGCGAGGAATTGCAGTCGCTTGTTTTCGAAGCTGTCAGATATTCCAACTTCACTGTTTGATTCATGCGATTAGGGTTCACTTGGGGTGTTTGATACCGGATATCGAGTGAAAGTTGTAGCTGGGGTCGTAACGGAATTTTCGTGGAAACCCACAGGCACCGGAGGGTAAGACTTCCAGTTTAGTTGGAGTATACCTCAGTTCTAACCACCATACATATTCATGCCATAGCAGTCAAGCTTAGGAGTTCACCCACGTTCAGTGAGTGAGCAACCCGTGCTCATTTTTTAGTGAACTGTTTTGCGTTCTGCACATTACTTCCGACTTGTTAGGGTAATGGCTTTCGTGTGTTCCGTATGCTGCATGGAAGCAGCAGTAACTCCAAGATATCGGTTTTGTCACAAACTTACATATTGAACCTGTGACCGATTGTAGTAGTCCTCAGATGGACCTATACCGGAAGAGGCTACTCTGGGAAATCCTCAGCAGACCTCGCGACTCATGGTTGACCTTGTGCATCCCTGCCGAAAACAGTAGCCCAATGGCTTTCCCCTTTAAGTAGTCTTTTTTGGCAGACCGTTATTTGTTATCACTACCTGCTTCATCGTTATCTATGATTTTATCAGCATAAATGATGTGTAAGGTGCTTTCTTGAAAGTATGGCTTATGTTGGTGCAAGTAATGGTAAAGTGGGCGGGCGACTAGAAGGCGTGTTGCAACACCTAGCGACTGTCCAAGGTGGAAATACTCTCAG
Organism: Clonorchis sinensis; assembly: GCA_003604175.2. Classification (NCBI taxonomy): domain Eukaryota; kingdom Metazoa; phylum Platyhelminthes; class Trematoda; order Opisthorchiida; family Opisthorchiidae; genus Clonorchis; species Clonorchis sinensis. The sequence goes on along the minus strand of CM030370.1, from coordinate 91,868,896 downwards.
TTGAACATTATACAGACAATTCAAATCCTCTCTGGTTCCACCTTTTTTCTAATTTTTTCAACGACCAGGTTCAGAGCTCTCTCTCTCGATTGCAGCTGTCTTCGATATAGTTGGTCCGTTTTAGACGTGCACTCTGGGGTCTTTGGTAAATTACATTTCTAAGTCACGGCTTCACATTTGTTTTGTTCTAGTTTGACGTGATTAATGCAGTGAATTGTAGCTTAACATCTGTCCCAATTCGTCTTTGATCTCGTTAGTTCCTATATTCAAACCTGTAGGTGACCAATAGAGTAAAGGTAATTTAGGTTATTGTCACCAGATGTTCCGGTTTTGGGTAAAACGCGTTTTTCGCGTAAGGTCTTCGAATGAGAATGCACCATTTATCCATAAACGGTGTGCAGAGCTCCCTGGCAAATACCATAATCCCCAGTGGAAGCAACACATGATCCACTGCCGCACAACGGTGGCAATTTGTTTGGGGCGTAATATACTAAAAAGGACAATGAAATGAGACGGATAAGGGGTATGGAGCCGAGTTTCCGCAAGCATTTTTAATTAAACAGCTGAATGATAAGAACGACAGTAAGATCGGTGGGTAGATGTACATTGGATTCTCCGTTCTGATGCAAGGAGGAGTCAAATCAGCTCAACCGTTTTCCACACCGTTTTGTTACTTCGTTCGACAAATAACAAGTTACTTAACTTGACTTAACTTACTCTTGCTAATTCATATTATATTCATCCCCTCGTTCTTGTCACCTGGGATTGTGAATGAAAAAATAATACTCATCCGTAGACGATAGCTCGGTCCACGGAACAGCCCTGCAGTTTATGATTCTAAATGTTTTTTCCCAAATGCAACCTTCGGGGAACAGGACATACAATATGTCTTGGGTGACGTGGATCGCCGCTATGGACTCCCAGGGAGAGGGTATCCTTTCCGCCGGGTTTCTGTGAAGGATTTACCATAGTGGTGCATGATGCACTGACAATTAGAGACTTGACGTTTTATTATACCGTCGATTATCCCGCTCTGCGTACTAATGAGTTTAATAACCGATACAGACGATCCTAATGCAGTATTCTGTTTTGCTTCTGCTACTACGAACGCTCGCCCCAGTTACCTCGTCAACGAGCTTTCTCAAAACAAGCAGCAGATACGGACGCCGTTCCAGTTAGACGGAATGAAGCTCGCAGAACCCGTGGTGTCCGTGTGCGCTCGTACCTTGCAATGGAAGAGGGGAGGGATGAAAGTGATGCTGATGAGGTTGATGGTATCTCTTTACCCGGGCCTCGATCAAGACGAACCAGTGCTTGCTCTCGTGTGAAGTCGGATCAAAAGTCTGAGGAAGTCGAGGATGATGACCCGCAAATTCCAGGCTTCCAAAAACCCAGACTGCTAACGGCGAGGCAGTTGAGTCTGCAAAGACATCGAGCTGCAACGGTTGACACAGTCACTCACTCGGGGATCAAACAGCATTCTGGTCCGGAATCCGACCTGCTGACCTTGGAAAGTTTGGAAGCTCCAAGGCGAATTACGTCGCCTACTCCTGAACAGTTGGATGCACGCCAACGAAATATTGCACGTCGCCGCGAGTCTGCAAAGCACAGAGCAGAGTTGCAAAAGCGACAAACCGTTGAGAGGCTTTTAAAGGTGAGTCAAGTAAATAACTATGTGATCTGTTTTTGTGGAGATCACACAGCGGCTGACTGGTCGACAGCTACTTTGCAAGATTGACGGGACTGTGAAAAGGTCATAATGTCAGCAGCCCTCCTTGTAATGAATTACCGTGACTAAAGCACCTCACCCCTTAGGTGTTCGAAATTCAGGTTCCAATCACACTCAGCTGTCCACTTTCAGATGATGTGTTCGCATTTTCTAGTCACGTCTGGTGGGTTGACTTAAGGAGCGAAAACGAGTTCCGAAAAAATGTGTGGCACACATTTTGCATCACTTTGGAAGATGCAGGGAGCATGTGTTTCCGACAGCATTTTAAGACGAATGGTAACTGGCACCAGGTCGAGCCATTAAATACCGACCCTTAAACAGAGGGCACACTAAGCACACTGTGCCACAGCCGCCTGTCGAAAAGGCATGTGAAATAGACCGACATTGGTTTACAAGCGAAATACTCCGCTCCCCCTTATTTTGGGTTATAGTATTGATCAGTGGTTCTGCATGTTTGTATAACCCGTGTACGTGATTGTAAGGGCTAGAAAACAAACTTTTCATATCCATGCTAGATTCTGGATTCGTTTTGAGCCAAATTAATTAATACCTTGAAGTTACCCACAGTCTGGATGATTCGGAACGGTTTCTTATATAGATGTAGTACCGTATTGACAGTGAGATGCAACAACAGCGTTGTCTGTAAATGTGTGATTTACTACATCATCGAATCAGTCTATCAGTGAGCGGCACTTCTTCAAGGACTCGGTTTTCACTAGTCCAGAACTAGCTGCACGAACCCCCTTATTGAGACCTCACCAAGAATCATAGGTAAACAACTAATAAATTACCTATAACTCACATCATCTTGGAACATAACATACTATAACACGTACTGGGGACCTTAAATGCAATCTCAATGGTGGGTAGCTGTTGGCCGATCGGCAAGGCAGTCATCCGACTTTCGCCTGTGATGCTGACATTTCTTCACACACCTTACCACATGATTTCCCTCCCTCTCAACCGCAGGTTAACGCTGATTCTGAAGGTTTTATGAAACGTACCCGGGGACGTGGGGCTCGAGGAGGTACCCGAGGCTTTTCACATTCTGCTTCTGTCACCTCCTTGTTATCTGCCTCATCCAACGTGTCGGGTACCTATGACGAATCGGAATCCTCCACAGCGGCAATCACTTCCCGTGTTGACGAAGATGATGAGGATTCTGGTCAAGACACAGCAACTGAAGCGTTGGATCTGGACCTCATTGCTCGAATATCTTTGGCAAAACAACATGGCCTTGGTGATTCTCTGATGGACCCTAGCCGCGATCATATCCGGTGTATTTCTTCCCTTCGCTTATCTCCCTCAAACCGCGTCTGCTTCCCGCCAAATATCGATGCAACCTTAAGCCTATCAACATCCAAGGAGCCCCCTCCAGTACCTCCAGTTCGCCTTTGCGGCCTAGGGTGCGGACGTCCACGGCGGTACACCTGCTCAACCACTGGAGTACCACTCTGTAGCTTAGCTTGTTACAGACAGAATATGGTCAATGTGGTCAAACAGAACAATATGGCACTGGTCAGTCGATGACCATTTCCATCTTTCGCTCGTTTTAATCCTAGTAAATTCTATTTGCCATTGTAAATCCCGCGGTATTTATTGTACTCTTATAAGTCTTGTACATAGCTCTTGTTAATACACAAATTCCCTTGTTTTTATGACTGGAATTTGGTTATGTTTTTCAGTTTTGGCTGTCAGTCGCGCACCTTCTTCAGATTTCTCTCGTTCGCTGACGAGAGTAACGAGAAGAGTGATGGTCTAAAAAGTTGAGGTCAGCAAGAGTATTGGTGGGGAGATATTGACATGACATCACATTGTACCACTTCCTTTGGGGGAGGGGGACTGAGACGGCTACGCTTCAAGCCTTGACTTATGAACACCATAGACAATTTGATTAAGTATCGACTATCCGGTTCTCCAATAATCGACCTGTGTGATCTCGACTGAGGGTGGGGGGGACACGCGCACACCCAACAAAGTGGGGTGAACTGGTATGAGAAGGAGCTAAACTCATGCAGTGAGGTGGTGGAAGACTTACAAACAACCATGTGAAAAATTTATGAGTTTAGCCAAGATACACTGAGCATCCTGGAGGCGAAAAATCAAGATATTTTGAGGGATTAGCCTTTTAGATGGTCTACAACTTCAGGAGCCTGAACTGAAACTAAGGTGCTTGGAAATTCATTCCAACTGACCGTAGACGAGTAATGCAGGGGCTAACTAACCATTGTATGCACATGTTGTGGTTTGGTTTACTAACTTCCACCTCAGCGTCGTAATATTAGTACCAGTAGCTGGAAACCTGTTACCGCGATGAATCGGGATTGCACTGAAAATAATCAATCACGAAGAAATCAGATCAGAAGCGGGTGAGGACGAACGACCATTTGTCGTGAAACGATGCAGTCTGTATTGATTCACGAATTAGTTATGTACAACAATTCAACAACAACTCGGTAGCGGGAATCGTGTACATTTGATCACCAATCAGATACATCTCTCCGTATTGTCAATAACATACTGAATTTACGGGCGTTACATCAGTCACAAGTAAAACATACGGTTGACGGAAACTTAGGACCTGCGTCTACCTGATGAGCCTCGAGAAGAGCGAAACCGGGCATGGGTTGTCGGACACTTTCTGGCAAGTTTATCAGTATTGTGTTCCGTTAGGAAACTACGCCCCACATTGCTCGTAGTCTTAGTGTCATACGTGTTTCGACCTGATGTCTACGTCTTAGATATTTTGTTGGTGAATTTCGACAGTCTGACTGACGGCCGTTGTATCCAAGGTGTCGAAACGCAGTCGCATCGACCTAACTGTTCGGTGAAACTCGATTGCCTGATCAAGGAAGATCACAGAGAGCTGGATATCCTTCCTACTGGCCTGGAAATTCACAGGATAATCGACAGGAGCATGGAGTCGGATTTTCAGTGGTCAGTCGTTTCAATGGAAACGTTAGCTGGACCGTACTGCCTCAGTGAATCATACTACCCTTCTTTGGTTAGCAGGAAGACTTTTCGCCACTGTTATCGGTCTGTATGTTCCTCCGATGTCTCATCCAGAAGCTGCGCAGGAGGGCTTCTACAATCAGTTATTAACTATCGTCATATCCATTCGGTCACCGGACCACTTGCTCCTCTTGAGTGCTTTGAAGTCTCGTTACAAACAGGCGCCAAAAGAGGTAATCGGACCTTTCGGAACTGGAGCCACGAACGTAAGTGTCCACTAGAGAAATCTGACATTTTCACTGCATGGTTCAGTGCTTGGAAATCCCCTTTGCGACTTGTATGCTTCCAAGATTGAAAATGGACATTCTTTGGATCATATTATTGTCCGTGTTGTAACTGTGTAGATGCTGGGTGATTCAGGGGATTGATGGAACTATAGCATTTGGTAGTCTAAGTGATTGAGTGAGAAATCCCAAGAGAGAAGAGAAAGGAGAGTGAACGAAGATCAGCTTTATTGTAGATGAACCAATGGAAGAAAGACTCAGTTGGCTAGACCAGACGGAAAATGACATTTTAGTAAAATACTACAAAAGTTCGGATTGTTCGTTAGGACCTGACTGTCCCAATACCTCCCCTTTCAAAATGTATGTAGGTTTTCAGATGTGGATTTACCTACATTGGTGCAGATGATTTTGGATTACTGTTGGACCACTGTTTTGGTGTGCATATGGATTCGGCTGGTGATTTGTCTGTTTGCATAGGGGCACATGTGTGGATGGTGACTCAAAAGTATCCAGCACTATATCCAGAGGATTCCAGTTATCTGATGTAGCCGGTGCAGCATATCCAAGGCGAAGTTGATTTGCATGATGGGCCCATGTGGCAGACTGTACGTCGACTTCGTAGATGACGTTACCTATAGGGCACTTGATGTAACCATGAGTCCATTTCCCTCCGCCGTTGTGATAGTCCTTAACCAAAACCGAAACACTGGGCTTATAGGTAGTGTGAACCGCACTGTGATGGCGGTTGCACTGTCGCTCCATTTGTGTGTTCGTTTTTTGCAGGTACGGGGAAGATAGGTGTACCACATCTATGAGTAAACGAATTTTACTCCCGAAAAGCGCTTCCGCGGGTGAGTTGTTTGGAACCTTTAGGTTAGGTGTCGCACGGTAGCTTAACAAGAAGGTTTCAATAATTTCTCCTGAGGTCCCCGACCCTTTAAGATTTTCAGGAGTTTGAAGGAGCTGTGGATTGTTTGTTATAGGGAAAATGCTGGTGACTACCTAGTGGACATGTTAAGTGTAACTGTCTGACATTTCCACCAGTCAGGTGGCTTTTATCAGGAAACTGACCTTAGAACATTACTAACGTGGTCAACATACTGCCATTGTGCGTGTGCTCCACCGATTGTGTGTGTGTGTTACACAAAATGCATTACGTTTTGGGACTGGGTTGTTCTATCACATGCGGTTGGTCGTGCTTGGGTGGCCTGGAAAATCCTTGTGCGACGAATCTATGGTCAACGAAATTCAGTATCAGCTAGCTGCTGGAGCAGTCGACGCTGCAGAGATTCTGAGAGTCTGTAGCTCACAGTTTGTCCGGTTCGACGGCACCACATATGTTTCATACATAATGTGCTACGATCAAGGTCTATGTCAGAACGGCTTGATTAGAGCAATTCGGTCTGAAAACAAAAGAAATCAATACTAGTTTTATGAAAAAGATGGTTTTATTACTTCCGCGGTCGTAAAGGACATCTTTTATCAAGACTAACAACTGTCCAATTCGTCATATTGAAGCTTATGCTGCATATAGGAACAATTCAGAGTGAGTTGTGGGTTAACGAGGGTCAAGAGTTTCAATTCTATACAGATTGACGATATCGTAAGGAATTCTTTGGAGTATCGGAAATCTAGGGACTGAGAATGCATTACCTCTCATATATCCAAGAACCTTTCCAACCACCTCACGAAGACTGCGCTTTGAAGGCGGTTACTGAACTGCAAAACGCAAAGCCTGTCCAGGAAGACGGAATACCTATTCACTGTGTGTGGTTCAATGTTGCGAGACAAAGTCTTCTACATGAAGCACACAGTAATGGAGACTGAAAGTGAGCCGCATGAGTTCAACGGCCCACGATCGCACCAGTGTTCAGAATAAGGGGAAGCCGACAGAAAACGGACGGCTGTCGAGGAATCAGCCTTCCCCGCACTGCATTCAAAATACAGACGAGCAACCTGCTCAACCGACAGACCAACTTGGATTCCGAAGTGGGCGTAGCTCGAGTAACTTTAACTCCGCATTGTGTTAGCTACAGTGGAAGGGGACCACCACCTTTAACTCAGGCGCTGTGGATCGTTCCCTAAAAGGTTAGCTGTCCCTAGGAAGCCTCCATAGGAAAGCCTGTGTACGTACCTACGGAATCACCTCTTTGAAGCTTGGAATTGGTATGGGATTGAAGCAAGGTTGTTTTGTGGTGCCAACTTTGTTCAGTCTGTATCTGATTACGAACATGGCATACTGATGAAATACCATCTAGACGGCCACCTCGACTTAAAACTCTTCACGAACAAACAGGAGCCGCACGGGTTACAGGTATTGCTTTTGAGAATTGACAATGCTTATTTGCCTATTCGAAAGCGGAATTGTGGCGAATAACCGCAGTGTTCACCTCTCTAGCATTACGCTTTGGTCTGTCTACCAGAAAAACGAGGAAAGCCCTTCACCGCAGAGTTGCTTATTAGCGAACACCAACTAAACAGTTAAAAACTATTGGACAGAAAAGTAAACCTCTCATATTCACCTTATTTTTAAGAAGAGTTGAATACTCTCACGCGTCTTCTTGGACTTTGATGGCTATTCATTGATTCTCCCGCAGTTGTACACGAACGCCGCAAAGCAATTCCACAAGTCGGGGTTACGAGAAAACAACATACTACTCTTATGCCCCATCAGTAGTATCCGCCGTTACACCAGCACTTGTAAAACATGTCTTTTATTGATTTGCCTTGGTGTAGGTGCAGGAGGCGATGCCAAGTTTGCAACAACTTACAACACGATCAGCCGATAACTGTCCGAATTCGGTTCAAAGTCTGAGGACCAATCATCTCCGTATTCCACAGTGTACGATTGAAGGTCAACGTAAGCCAAACTCATCCAGTTAACAAGCTTCATTTGTTTTAGTAAGTTCACTTAAAATAATCAGTTTCCAGGAGTGGTACAAAGCTTTTTCCTGATCGATGTCAGCAACAGATGCCCAGCAGGTAAATTAGCAGCGGTGGCGTGGCGTGGCGTATTGTGAGGATTTCTGCTGTTTGCAACATCCTGTCCACAGCTTTGACAATTGACACTGGATTATATGCTTGGATTACCAAGACCAGCGCCACGCTCCATCGCCTACATAAACGTGTTTGGAGCAACCACATCATGTGCGTGGACACCAGGCTTTCGTCTACCGAGTTGTCTGTCTTCGCTACTGTGTGACGGCGAAATGCGGAAACTGTGCCGACGCACATTAGGATAATCAGACAAACTTAACAACGCCTGCTCGGGATGCTTCGACTTTACCGGTGAGATCGATTCCTGGACGCTGAAGTTCTCAAACAAATCAAAATTAACACGACTGAAAGAGCGTTGACCTTTAGATAGGTTCGGAAAATTTTGATTCCAGGTCTTCGGAAAGCCTGACAAATGATACAGAGGTCTTGCGAGCTACTGTGCGTACAGGCTTGAAGAGCTTTCAGGCACAGCATACTTCAACGCTGGATAGTAAATTCATCAACCGACATTGCCTTACTATGTCGAATAGAAACATGACTACCAGGCTCTGTGCGACTTGCAAACCCATACGCCTGAGAAGAATCAGGCTGGCCACACCTGCATAGGCAGTCTAAACCGCTAGTGAATTGCTCATCGCTGGTCCACATCTGCCTGAGTTAGGTTCAGCCCGGTTTCTAATCAACATCTACCAGACCCTGTTGTCATGTTGCGAGACGACAGTATCAACGAACTGAAGAAAGCCCTTCGCTGCGAAGTAATTTATCAGCAAACACGAACTGAACGGCTACAAGCCATTAGACACAAAAGTACATATCCCATATGTACATAGCTTTTTAATGAACATTCTCACGCGTCCCCTTGAACTTTCCTGGATATTCATTGACTATTACAGAATAGCAAACGAACTCTGCAAAGCGGGTGCACAATTTCCGTAATACATTTCACCTGTCAGATGCAGGGACGGGGCTTGGACACCAGACCGCAGACTACTCTCATGCTTCATCAGCAGTATGCACCGTTACATCGGTAGCCATCCGTGTTTTCTGACCGATCTTGGGTTTTGCGTCCGCATCACTGGCTTTCAAGTAGCACCAAACTCATGGTCGCCTGGCTGAAGTCGTCCATCCTCCTTTGGGGGATGACGATACAGAGCCTTATCACACTGGGTTGTTGCTATTCAGGCAAAACTTGCTATTGGCTGCGTTGATGGACAGTCGCCTATTCCGATTCCGATTCTGCTACCGAACGCGACAGGAAGATTTTTTCATGTGCATTATGTTCAACCCTCCTGTTCTGTGCAGTAGTATTTCCTTATAAGAAATATAAACTTCCTACCTTCGGGATATTGCTTACTCGGAGGTTCGAAATGAAACACCGCTATGAAAATAAACATACGGTTTAATTAAAAAATAAATGTGCGGTATGGTCTACCGAGCTCTTCTGTTCAGGCTGTCACTGGCTTTACACGATAAACACATGATAAACAATCATTTGGGACATCCACCAGCCCGATGTTGATTACTGTGTCCTAGACCGGTCGGAGATCTTTGTAGCCGCTTCTGGAATGACGAATTTAGTGAGTTGAGGGCAAAGTTGTACCCGTTTAGGCTACACATATCATTAACGTGTCAGTAGCCCCACGTTTTGTTTTGCTTTTTGCTTGCCTAGTTCGCCTGTCCATTCCAGGTGTCCAAACGGAAGCGAACTATTTCACACTGTTTAGAATAACGGTACTCAATAGGACTGATTTCGTAGAGAACTCCCTCAAATTCACCCTTCCATAAGTTCACATGTCGCGCTTGTTTTTGGCATGATAATCGTTGTGAAGTTTGCTATTTCATTCACTGACTTCCACATCAAACAAAATAAGGTTGATGACCCTCCAAAATGCACGAATAAGGGAGGAGCAATCATAAACACACTGACCCATGATTTGCTCCTACTTGTGTTCGGAAAGGCCGCCTCCCGTTTAGAGAATTTTTTTCGCACAAGCAAACGACTTAACTAACCTTTTAGGTGGTCCGTTTAAAGGGGCATGATTTCGTCCGCCTTCGGTGTTTCTCCAGATCTTTGTTGTATGGAGTGTGGTTGTTTAATTTAAACAGGCTACTGAATGTTGTGCAGTAGTGTGAGATCATGGCAATTCCGTTGCTGCCGAACTCCGTTGTAGTACTTTCGACCCTTGGTGTGAATTGTACCAAATAACTGTACCAGACCAGAGTGCTATTCAAAAACTCAAAATTGTAAACACGCTTTTGTAGCCCACCTGACGACGACATACTGTCATACATGGTTAGATGGGTGAGGGCAGATTTTTGTTTGTTCCACCTATCTATCTGTATGTGCCTCTGGAAGAAGCGTAGTCGGTTGGCCCTCATGTTACAATTGGTCTTAAAATGAAGGTAGCGGTGGCGATATATTTTGTCCCGATGCACACCGGATTTTGACTGTAGACAATGAGTGCGTTGTTTCTTCAGGGCCTGCATGCATAATCGGATGAATATCCCTTTATAAACGTGCCTGCCTCTGAGTAATAGTTGATGTTTACATGATAGCAAGCTTCCTTTATAAGGCTAATCGTTACCTTTACTGTATACTGTCTCCTGAGCCCAACGTAACTATTTTCAGAAGGCAGATTTTCTCATCTACACCAGGTGTGGAACACTGGCAGCCAGATCAGTGATGAGTTGCAGGTGAAACCCGGTAATACCTATTTTGTCCCAGAAGGCTTGACTGTAATTCAGTAATAAGGGAGAAGAAGGGGGTAAACGTCAGTACTTTCCTAATGTTAGGAAGTCCAGGCAAATTTCATAAGACAACTCGGTAAACTCAAATTGGCTATCAAATACAGTATAGGATAGGCTGGTAAAGTGCTACTGTATTAGTATAAAGCTGACTAACTGTGGTTGGGTAATCGACTCCGTATCTGCGTTCCTTCCTTTTCTACGGTAAACCAGCGGAACAGGTCGTTCGAGTCATCAGAATGTTCTGTTAGCCTCTGTGTACACTTGAGTAGATCACGTATAGATTACTGAAAATAAATATCGATAAGTACCTATCCTACATTCAGGTTTCTAAAAGTACCATGGATACCCCCAGTCATTCAGGCGATTAAAAGATCTTACAGGAACTGAAAATCTTACGACTGACCGATAGCTCCTACCAGTCGACCAAAACAGGTCAAGTGATTAGCGAAATACACTCATTTGCAAACAAATTTGGTTTTGTGAGAGACTCACCTGGAACCCAGCTGAATCTTTCGTTTGTGTATGAGACTGCGCCTACCTGATGAGCCCCAAGAAGGGCAAAACTGGTAGTGGGCTGTCGAAGAATTTTCAGCAACCTTATGAGTAATGCATTACGAAGTGATTCCTTCTAATGCTATGTTCACGACAACCTATCGTTGGGACCAGCGTAATGACCTGGAAAGCTAGCCGAAATTCAAATGTGATTTATCTCATTGACTAGTGAATTGCTTTTGAAGGAGGTAAGATTGAATTGAACTTCCGGTTGTGTATTTTCATTTCATCCGCTGAATCTACCGACCACGCTATAAATTGTCCTTGATGAGTTGAGCTCGTATTGGCCAAAACCGATATGTTTAAAGACTTTGCTCTCCTCTTTTGATTATTATCCTTTTTACTTCGTAGGAGCATCCGAAAATGGTTGTTCTGGAATACTGCGGACTTGTACAGCTACTGTGCGCTGCATATAGCAGAACGCACCGAATGTATAAGTCTGAGGCTAGGTTTCTAAACAATCTATGCTTACGCGTCGCGCTAGACGTACATGCCCCTCACTACAACTTGGATGATTCGCACGGTAGTTACCGCTGTTCTCAAGCGGAAGCATCTATCGTACGACGAGCTATGTTGTGGTATGCGAGGCTAAACTAGCGTACTTGTCACACTTCTCGTTCCCATGAGATGCTGGGTTGGTTTCTTGGGTAATTCGGTCGCTAATTCGGCTGACGTTTCTTCGAAATTACCTTAACAAACAGTTTTCCAACCTTTGTTGTGCATTGACTGTGCTAGTTTAGCTATAGTCAACTGCTGTGGGAGTTGCTGGATGGTTAATCGCCTGGGCAAAGCAAAGATTTGGCCGAATCTAAAAGGCACACAGTATGCTACTAGGGCCGAACTGGGGGTATTTGTGAAACTTCATTCCCTCGTAGATGGGTGCTTGATGACCCCTGGCACAGTGCGTAGGCTAGCATATCTTACTCATATCGTCAACCTGTATAACTGAAAATTCCCGATGGGAACAATGGGCGTGACTGGTGAAGTGTTCGTCCACGGTTACCCTTAAAGTAAGGGAACATGCGGTTGCACAAGAACTACATTTCTACAAAGGCGAGCAGACTGCACTCTCCCTAATAGCTCTTGTCCTTCCCATCTTCCTTGATGCAACTAATGTCCGGACCAGACAGTTTCGCTTTGTTTTCGCACCAGTCTTTTCTGGGACACTGTCTTGGATGCAGCGGTTTTCCTACAGACCAACCGTCAAGAGGTAATTTTTACCTGGGGTTTAACTAACGGTTTTCTGTCCAACAGATTTTCCGTACGCACTGGGCCTTTGTAACTGTTATTTTGACTTCAAATTCAGTTTTCATTTACACGCCAATTAGGTTTTAACGAAAGGCCCAACTGAACCTCTCGTTTACGGTAGTCTTCAACTGAATGCACTGTGCAGAGACTGCATCGTGTTTTGGTTGGTAAGACATTCAAGATTGAAGGTGTTTTCATGCTACTCATAAGTTCGGACCAAGTAGTTTCTCTGTTTCCACGTATGCGCCGACAGTGTGAAGACCGGTTTTTAGAGAAAATGATCTATTCAAATAACCTATCACTTACGGTGATAGCTTATCCCATCCGGCAATATGATGTTGTTGATGCCTCTAGTCATGGCCCAACTGACGATAGAGGGAGAAATGAGTGGTTCCGAAACATGACATTCCGATCCTTTCAACGAAGGGCGACAATCAGTGTGAAGGTGCTTCTTTATTGAACGAATAGCCCGTTGCAGCGACCTGCAAAAATGCAAGAATTCCTACTAGATGGAATCGGTTAAGTTTATTAGAGTACATGTGTTTCGGACTTCGGTGATTGCTTACTCTCAGTATTTAAATTACCGGTTCAAACTTTTAACCAGACGAGTATACTTCGAGAAGTAAGAAGGCTATTCTGTTTCGAAATCTTGTCCCATTGTTCTTCGAATCGCTAGAAGAGAAAAAACCGGTTACTATTACTCCGGCATCTTGTCTCACTAAGCAAACTCATATAAATCAGTTTATTTCATGTCACCTATTGTAATTAGGGAGAAAGCATTTGGAGCGTGAACGCGTTTTCATAGCATAAATCAGAGGTAGCATCCGTATAGCTCCATCGATTCATGAAATCCACCTGTCATGAGGTTCATTATTGAGAGGTGTACATAATCGTTTTCCACCCTTGGGTATTACTTTCTAGTATGGTCGAAGGTGACCTGATTGAACTTCTGGTTAATAAAACTTCCCAACACACACCCAGGTTTTAAACAACTTACCCCCCGGCATAACTGGATGGAAAAGTGGCTGCGACCACGTGTTATTATTTCAAAGAAAAGGGACGTACTCAAAAGGCGAAAAAAGCAGATAGTTCTATCGAACACTTTGAAAGCACTTGGAACAGACGTAGATGTCATCTTTTCAGAAGCATTGGAGTACAGTAAATCTACTTATTATGCTTCAAACTTTTTTAGGGCGTATTTTATCTTTGCAACCTGTGGATCACCAGAACCTGGGTGAAGCACACAAGTCGGATGAACTTCTAAACATACCCAGTATCGCCATAGTCTGGTTGTTCGGTCACTCACAAAGCTTACGAAAACCTGGCTATTTGTTTTTTCCTCGTCGCTTGAGTACGCTTTGTTCCGTCTGGCATGTGCAGAAAATGCGTTAGTCATCCAGAATATGCAAATTGAGTTGAAAACTAAAACAACATTACGTGCCAACCAATTACTGACTCCTAGGAGACGCGGTACACACCATTTCTCACTAGTACAAGCTCACAATCCGCGCACACCAATAACATTTTGTACATCGATAAAACCAATTCAGCGAAGAGCATTCAAACCAGCAGTTGCAAACCAGCTGATGTAAAAACTAGTAGGTGCATTTTCGGATCGTCTTGTCATGTCGATGTGTTAATGTAGTTGACAGTCCTTGTCGTCTTCCTCCGGGGAAGTAGCGCCACAAAAACCTATAGGAGTCTTATGCGGTCCATCATACCAACCCGCGGGTCCGAGTAGCAAGTTTATCTCTGCGTTTCACATGTACTTTATACTAGTTCTACGTTACATTGTAAGGAATCCTTGTGTTTTATTTCTACAGACCTGCAATGGGCTAGCATAACAATTATGGGTATTCTGGAGTTTTAGGCCTACAGCAGTTCTGCAACTGACGTGCCACCGTATCAACATAGATATGCCACGCATGTGTGCATGCATTTCGGTTAGTTTTCGTAATATAGCTCATTTATACAGTTACTGTTGGTAAAGCCTGTTATAACCGAAATACAGTTAAATCATGTTAACTAAACCATCTTTATTCTCAGGTTCTCACAACAGGCTGCAATGTTTATTCAGCCGAAAGCAAACCACTTTAATCTTAGTACACATAGATTTACTTTTTTACTTTAGGACTTTGGAGTCTTTCGGAAAATATTTCCGAGTTTATCTTCTTCAGTAGTGTTCGAAAGTGTTTCCTTGCGTTTTGTTTCTTGGGCATGTTTTCTAAGACAACTTTTCCACTTTGAACCACAACTTTAAAAAATCAGATAGATAACCTCATATGGACATCTTTCATGTCATGCAGGTTACTGCCTGATTATTTTCTTTGAAATACGTTCTATGTTGAGCAATCAGGCTGGTACAAATTAGATGAAGTTGATTTTCGACAAATTTGCACTTTACTTATAAGGGAATAGGTGTTCTCTAGTTATCAGATGACGTGCCTACCGCTGACGATTCTGAGGAAGTGTGTAATAATTGAGCAGTAGTCAACGGGAGCTTCGTCAGAATTTACAGGACTGTCTTCAAACAGGCTGATTCAAATTCAGGTTATAAGTTTTGTCTGCTTAATTTCCCCTTTCTTACCCATTCCTTTGTGTATGAAGAAAATGTTACATAGATCCCAGAAACAGTTTGTTTTTAGGTAGAACACTGATATCTCAGGTTAAATGTACTTTCTGTGCCACAACTTTCTCATTTGGCTCTCCCACTAAAAGCACATTCTCACACAATATCACGGGACCTCTTAAGCTTAACTGATTGGCAACCAATCTAGTGTAATAGTTTATGTTTTGTATATTCCAATCGATCCTTACTTGTCTATCGAACCTTTCAGTTTTGGTATGCTTGAGGAAGGCGACTTGATACGTAGGATCGGAAGTGAAAGCCTAATTTCTATTTCGTCGTGTCAAGATGTCAAGCGATCTTAAAAAGCAGCAGCTGGATTGGTACAGAAATTTCGAACCCACTAGACTTCCTAGCACAGAAGATCAATAATGTTAAAAATATCGATCATAATTGATCCTTCTCCTCTCCAGTCATTAGTAAAGGAGGGCTTTCGTTCTTAGCCTTTATCTGTCAATCACTTCCGTTTTCACTTCTTTCACGCGAGAAACACCAGTGTGATAACCGCCGGCAAGCGTTGACAAATATCGGAATTTGCACTTTGATTGTCTTCTCTCCGACGGACAACAACATCATGTTTGACTTGTTTACTCAGCTAAGGAACTAATTTATATGAGTTGCACTTTCATTAGTGCTCATCAGCAATTCACATCTTCGCTCATACCGCGACTCGAAATCTGAAGTTTAGAGAAAGGGGGTGAGAACGTTATCACTGAACCACGAACACGCTCGAGTTTCTCACCGGAACGGGCAAACATGCTCGTGACTGAGCTGTGTGTAGGGTATGCGGCATCTCAAGTGGTGACCGTAACTGCCTCGGTATCGCAGGTCGAAGAGACCGGTCAAGCCCTCCGGGAGCAGTATTTTAGTGGGCCGGACGCCTGTCTCGAGCGCTGCATGCATTCCTTTGTGTCATCAGCTAGGGGGCCCACGGCAAATTCCGGTGTACCAGATGTAGTGAACTACAGCAGTTTAAAATCTCCTTGTGTTGAGGTGCTGCGTATGAACTTCTGTTCTACGGTTTATTCATCCAACCCTAGTGGGCTCCTGTACGTTGCTTAGATAAAAGGCCTTCCTAGAGAAAAGGTATCGGATTACCACACATTTTCCTCCTAGGATATTTAGTACCCTTGTAAACCAGCCCATTGGTTTGGCTGCCATGGTATACCGAGTAGCGCCAAGTGCATATTCAAACTACGTCGCCGTTTTTGGCCATTTTACAGGCGGAAAGGGCAAGGTGACAACACGGCGAACGCACTGGCTTATTGTCACGACAGTGACCTTGACAGAGCAGGGACAGACTTAAAGTGCGGGACTGCTTGCTCCGTTCGCTGCATGGAGTGAATGCAGCAAGTTGGGACTAGCTATCAGTCGTCAGGTCATTGTCTGATTTAGTCAATAACTAGTCATGCCCCAAATCAGCTTCACCAGCTTCACTACTTGGAGGCGGAGGCGTTCTGCCGAGGTTACAGCCTGATACCCCTAATTGAAGGTCACGTGTCAGATCCTTCTACATGCATCTATTTCCCAGTAGAGACCAGAACGTTCTTATGATATCTGGACCGATTTTTATCCTGAAAATCCGGGGGAATTCCAAGTCCACTGCTTGGCGATCACCAACCCCCCCGCTTTCTATTTTACTGATGTGCCGTGGCACTGTGGGAACTGTGATGGTAGCAAAAGTGATCTGATATCGTGATCCGGTATCGTAATTTGGAGAAGGCCATTCTGGCATGGTATCGCTTGCGAACGAGTTTAGACTCCTCTCCAGTGTCGAGATCGCATAAGCCAAGGTCACTGTGTCTGCGGTTGGTATCGGGGAGAACATAACTACCCTAAGATCAAAGGTTGAGCACCCTGTGACTGTGGCTTTGGATGCTCCACGAGCTAGTTGCATGTCTGAGCAGTTTCGGGCGTTCGGTGAAATTTTCGTTGTTTCGAAAACTTCTACCCGTAAGTCGGTGAAACAACACCTTAAAAGAGCTTGCGTAGACTGAAATGATACACCTGCCTTGACTCAAGAGTAGTTCGCTCACGAGGAGTGAGGACAGATCCGTCGACTTGAACATCTTTTCGAAGACATGAGAGTCAAAAGCGAGGATATTTGTCTTTGAAATTTGCTGAGCTAGTGAAACCGTTGAGAGCGCAATGTCGGCTGATAAAAGTGGGTTCAAATCATTCCAACCTTATGGAATCGAAGCGCGGGTAGGATAATATATATATATATATATATATAAACTACACCCTGGCGACCCCAAGTTAATCGCTAAGCTCCGTGAACAGAGTCACATGATCAACAACCAGGAAGCACTTCCCTTCAGAAAACAAATTGCGCGGAATTTTTCCGGACAACTTTCCAGTACATCATCATTTCGAAGAAACTGAAGTATAGAACCAAAGCGTAAACGCTTTTTATTTCCAAAACTGACCGATTTAGTTCCCAAGAGGATACAGTGAAATAACTATGTGTCAGGTGACCAACCTGCTAATATCACCACCACGGTTTCATCTGTTTCAAATCTTTTGGTCATACCTGTTGAAACTCGTGCTTTTACCCTCGTTATATGATGGTTCTAGGGGTGTGAGAGAGGTGTCAATTAAGACTGGTGCTTGACGGTAGTGGCGAAAATGCAGAAACAGTGATCGATGTTGGAATGTTACTGTCACGCTGGTCACAGTTTAGCCCACCGTAAACATTAGAATTCCGGGGGAAAGTACCCATCTGGTCAATTTGTTCAAACTGAGATAAGACCCACGAAAACAGCGGGATACAAAGATAAATTAAACTTATTCTGAAAGCGCCTGAGGAAATCCAGGTTGATCGTTCCGATAAAACCGGTCCGTTTGCTGGTTGGTTTCAATCGGAAGGAAGCAGCCTCTCTGTTTTAATCAGAAGGAAGCAAACTCTCAAGCCCAAAGCATCATTAGTATTGTACTGCAATGGTAAGCGGAAGGGATGCGTCCAACGGATTCCATAGTTCAGTGGTATTTTTTCAACACAGGACGAGTTTGGAAATGTACTTCTCGGATATCAAACCGGTTGTTTGGTTTGAGTGTCTATTACTCGAACGCAGTCACCAAGACTTCTCTTTATAGGTTAGCGACTCTTCAGCATGTTTCGATATGCTAAAGCCTGAGGCCTGTCTGGGTTTCCAAACTTCCAGTCTTGTAGCCAAACATCTCACAACATGCTCAGCAATAAATCCACCGATTGTTTGCCAAACCTCTCGGAAACGATCAGTGTGCTGAAGTTTATGGAAACTCCTCGGCGTTGGCTGCCAAAAGAGTGAGCTAAGTGTGTGTATGCGAGTCGGATGTTAAATGGAACATCTTTTCAGTGTCCATTAGAGGGAATTTCTGTGCCGTCTAATTCCTTGTTTCGAAATGGGAGCATAACTCTGGTACAAAGAAAGTTGACGAAGCTTAACACCGACTGTCTGTTGCAGCGGAACGCAGAAAAGTAATACCTCGTAGTTATTGGACAAATTTTCAAGCCACTAAATTTCAAGATGTAAACGTATTTTTGTCTTCAAAATGAAGCACATATTAATACACTATGGGATATGGGTGAGCTATATATATATACTGCTGAGTTACCTCAGCGGTGATGGTCCACCATGTGAGCACCGGGATTATTCACGTCGTCTAGAAACTGCTTCTTTGGCACCTACTTAAGTGTTGGACAGCCGTGGTGCGGTGGCCAAACAAAACCATTTACCTGAATAATTCAGAGCACAGGTTGCGATATCTGACGCCATTATTTAGAATCATAAATCTTGGAGGGACCTTTCGGAAAACACCATCATGACATGCTTTTCGTGATGCGCAATAAAACTACCGTTTGATTCAGTTTAACCAATAGAAGAAAGACACTTGGTATGAGTATCGTTGCTACAATTATTGACATATCAACAAATAGGCTGATTTTGTTCATTGGTGATGCTCTGTCAAATGCGGATTCATCTCCAGACGTTAACTATAGCAGCAGCGAGGAGAGCAGGATACACAAACAGGGCTACACTGACAGGATCAGTGCACATCAACCAAAGCTAAACTCCCATTCGCCTCTCGGACTAGTACGCAGAATATGCTGAGAACACCTAGGGTGTTGTCAACAGGTTAGAGCGATGGTTCACCATGTCTCCCCCTTCAACAAGGAAACACTCCCATCTTGAAGACAGACTGGTATACTCCGGTGTTTTCGCGAGTAAAAGGGGAATTCCTCTGGGACATTTGAGTCTGAAGCCAAGTTCTTTTAGAGATTCTTGAGTGTTTCATATACTCTACTAACATTTACCTTTGTTGTAGACAGTCGTTATTTGTTGGAACGCTCAAATTGGACAGAGAAATACCTTACTCTTTCCCCATTAACTGAATGTTAGAAGACGTCATAGCAGGTCTTTTGCTTCCACCTGTGAAACATTTAACTTACATGGATGGACAGGCTTAGCTGGATCCACCACTACTGTTCAGATAAGAATCTTTTCCAAAACGGTAAAGAGTGACTGATATAAAAGGCAATGTTTGAGGTTAATGGAACAACCAATGCTAAAAAATGTACTGCAAAATTTAACCTTTCGGTTAGTTTTACGTAAGTTGAGGTCCAATCACCACCAAGCAACTGGATTCGCTTGTTGTGTGGAAGTAAACGTCAACTTAAAACTACCTTGTTTCAAATGCAATTTACCCTGATATTCCATCATTTTTGCTCCCGGAAATCTCCAGGTCCTATTTTACAACGCTGTGCACTTGTCGTCTCAGTAATAATAGTTATGGTAAATGTAGAAAGTTGTGCATGATATCGGACTTGAATGCCCCGTGAACGGTAATGTGATAATATGAGCACCTAACAAGTTGTAATTACGGTGCAGATAACATTTGTGATCAAGTGAACTGCATTTTAACAAACGTACAGGAGTTGTTTGGTGACAGAAAGGAAGTTACTGTTTATGGTGCTTGAAGAGCCATACCGCACACTTAGTCGATAATCTTTGACGTACAGCACAATTGCGCAGATGTTTCACGTAATAAATGATTTCAATCCATGTCGTTAGAACAAGCAAACACTTTCAGAGCCCGCAAACTTTGCCCTGAAGAAACGTTGGATACGCGCATACTTGATACTGTGATAGAAATCGGGTCCTCGTATTTGGAGACACCTGGCCCAGAAAAATGGTTTTGACCTTACCCAAGACAGCTTTGTATTCAAGTACAAGTTCAGTGATGCAACCTACTCTGAGGTTATCAAACAAGTGCTTATGAGTGTGTCAGTTGACAGGACCTTCGAAACTTCTCATCTTCGAGTTTTCTCTAATGCGGTGCGCTGCTCATTAAAGTTAATCCAAAAGAAAACTGTCTTGACTAATCCATGGTGACCTGTTCATCCCCTCGCGACTGTTGTGCAGTTGGTAGCCAGCTGAAAGATATTGAAGAGTATCTCGTCTACTAGAAAATAAAACCAGGAAAGTCGACGTCAATCTGCTAGAAAATGACCGGATGAACGATCCGGGCACGTCGTTTGAAGTAGTTTTTCCCGTACCTACAAACGAAGTCGCAATCCTGAGTGGTGAATGACGATTGTCAGCCGAAGTCGTTACTTGCTGGATCCGAACAAATGATGATTATCGGAATGTAAGTTGAACGAAATTACTTGCAAACCTCTGTGTACACTCATAAATTTCCATATTCTAGAGGAGTTCAGCAGTCCTTGTTTTCACCTCATGATTACAATCTCAGCTACCTACTCAACTGGAAAACGTTCATGAAACTCTGCGCTTTATGAAAAACACGGCTCATGGAAAACATGTAAAACACATAATGATGAGATCCAGTAATCAACCCAACGAGAGCCAAATATGCTAACCAACACTCGTGAAATGATACTACTATCAAAGTCAGGTGTGATCAGTTTACGGTGGAATCCATCCGCACTCTTTGAAAAGGCCGGAAGTATTGCGCAACATTACACCTAACTAATAAGACGATGCACATACAGGACCAGTGGCCCATCACGTTACGCCTAACTAATAAGATGATGCACATACAGGACCAGTGGCCCATCACATGTAAACCGTTGCACTCAAAATTCAGTGTCTGGACGCCAGTTTTTTGAAACTTGTTAGTAATTTGGAGGGTATCATGACCACTACTGAGGCTTCAAGCGCCTGCAACAGCGCGAGCATCTGATAAATTTAACAGTATGCTTGGCGGTAGACGAATGCAATCTTCTTAAACTGGACGCATCTACTTTAGTCACTACCCGGCTGCTGAAGAGCTGGGTGTCTTTAAAGAAGGACTTGACTAAAACATCGAAAAGGCTAAACTCATAGCCGCAAATGCAGCCAGTGCTCAATCGACCACAGATGACGACGCCTAACAGCGCCTTGGAAGGGCGAGAATCACAGGAATGTTACAGTCCTAAACAAGACATCAGTCATTCAGCGCCATTAGGAAGCCCAAACAACGAAGAATCGATAGCGGTTCTTTTCACGGATAAAGAAAGTATCGTTGCTAAGAGAATACAAAAATGAATGGATAGAAATCATATATATATATATATGTATATATATATATATATACAGACATCAAAACATCGAACGCTCTAGCTGAATACATGAGAAATTTGGCCACATACCCCACCAATAGATTACATAAAGAAGGCTTTTGAAGGAGGCTTCAGAAGGAGGTTTCTGAGGATAGCAACGGAGGACAGTCAAACCAGAATCAACGAGGAAAATAATTCATTGAAATCAGTCCTTTTCAGTTATAGTTCACTTACCTGCTGGACAGCGAAACATCACCTCAGGCACTCAAATGCGTTAACAACAAAAAGCGCCATTCGAGTTCAAAATTAACTGAAATTAAGTAACAGGAAGCATACTCAAAATCTGATGAACTGGTTTATGTAGATCCAGAAAACAATCCATTTGGACCCCTTTTTAACGACGTAGGATTGCGAGTCTGTAAACAGCAGGCAGTTGAACAACGACTGAAACTGTTTTTATTATGAATGTGGCACGTGCGCCTGGTAGCAGATTCGAGTCAAGTAAATTCTACAGACATGTCAGTTGGGTGTTTATGCACATTTAGCTCAAAAAGAAGTATTTGGCTGGCGAATGTTGTCCTTGGATCTGTCACTCTAAATACAATCACCACAATACACCGAAAACTAAAGGCAACTGATATAGTGGTGTCATTCAGAAACAGTTATCCAATGATTCACTCTACAAGCTTCTAAAGCGTCGAAACTGCTCAGCCTGACACTGCCTTTAAGGTAAAGAACATCAGTTGGAATTCAGGTGAGTACCGCTGAAAGTCAAGTTGGTATGGAAGTGAGTGTATATGGCGACTTTCATCAACGTTTGTTTCAATTAGATCATAAGGTTGGCGGAAATTGGGTGGCTTGGCCTGCCTGACGAGTCCCAATAGGAAGGGTGAAACCGGTCGTGGGTTGTCAAGGCGTTCTCAGAAACCTTGTGAGTAGTGTGATGTGTTGCGAACTCTCGAATATCGTAGCAGCTGAAACATGAGGCAGCCTGAAGCAGCAAAGTCGGTTGAAGAGGAACATCATAAACGAGCGACTCTGCTGGGATTTTGGTGAATCTCCCCTGAAAACCAAATAATATCTACATGAATGTATTAGTCGAATTACCTTTAACATCCTCCTATTTTTGGTATTGTTTCTTATAAAACGGGCAGGTGTTGCGGTCGGAAATGACAAATTTTCGGATGGCAATTTCGAATCAAGCCAGATACTAGTCACTCTATGTGATGTGAAACTGGCCTGTTCTACGTATTTGTCTCTCCATTAAAAACGGACTGAAGGTAGCGACCGCAACTGGCATCCTCCGGTAGGTAGTCTCTTTTGAGGAGGTCGAAGCTCTTGAAAGGAGTATCAGAAACCAAGCAACAGTGGTCTCTTCTGACTATTAGTGTCTGCTGAAGATTATTTGCAAATGGAAAGATGGCCCTAGAATCAACGTTGTATACAGGTACTTGCATGGAATTATATTTAAAGTTGATGATGATGATGCCAATTAAAGTTATATGACATCTTCGACGGATATTCTGGCTGAGTCCTTTGATTTATTGTGACCTCCATGAGTTGTACTCACAGTTGCACTCACAGCTTTCCAACTCTGGATGGACTTAGGAGAGCTGTGCCAGAAGATCTATTTCTGGATAGCTGAGTTCTTCTGTGAGAGGTCTAACTACTGGGAAGGTTTCAACGGAACAGGCATCGGTGACCTCACTCGAAAGATAATCACCTTTGGAGGGAGAAATTTGTTGCCTTGTGCGGTACAAGACCCCAGTCAGTTTGGAGAATGGCTATATTCATCCTGCTGATAATATACGTAACTGTTGTCAGAGTACACTAACTTCACATCTTTAACCTCGTTGTGAGGAATTTTGCCCAACAAGAGCACTTAGCGTGGTTTTTGCTTGGAGCTGTTGATAGTAACAATTTTCTGATAACTATCATGGGATTAGAGTGTAGAGATCTTGCTTAGGTCGTGGCCTCTCTTTGGGATGGAGTACTAAGGGAGAAGAACTTCGGTGTATGTCTGGTTTACTGGAAACTTCGGTCTACCTTTCCTTCTTAGCTGCAGTTGTAGTAAAATATGTAGGGTTTATGCTGGTGATGCTCTTCACGTAAGAATGAACTGCCCAACTGTGTGTACCTTGGATAGTTTTCAGAATGTGCCTGGTGAAATGGGCAATGCTTATGGGTTTGCCCAACTCCAAGAGTTATCGTCTACTTGCAAAGAGAGTTGTAATTATGCACTCCTGGGATGGATACGTGTGTCCACAGTGCACTCGTTGAGAAAGTTATCCTCAATGGGCTTCTTGCTAAGATTTAGAAGGAAGCTATCAGTGATGACCATCTGAGCTCTATAATCTGTACAGGAAGGCATACAGGTTTTTCAAGATTTCAGTGGAAATTTCGTCCTATCAGTGAAATCATTGTATGCCGAGAAGCCGAGAAGCACTCTACAGCCTTATTAGGAGTCATTAACAGTGCGCATTTCATGAGATTCCGTGATCTGCCAGCTGGCCTTAAAACACTAAACCGTTTAGCCACGAGCGACTGACAACTAGTGTGGTTTTCTCATGCTTAGACAGGCTGTAGTGTCACTCACCTTTCTGTTACGGAAATCGCGTGCTAACTGTCTGTGCCCCGTTGAAGAACCAGATGAATAGTCTCCCTATTTCCTACATTAAAAGCCGAGTTAAAATGCTCCAAATCAGTGACCGGGATTAATTATTGCCAATTAATCTCGTGTGTACCTGGTGTGGGGCTGAGATAGTTAACTATATGGTTCATGGTCTGCTCAGCCGTTCGCTTAATCAGTCTGCCAAGTAATCCGTATGTTTACTTGACTTAGGAGTACGCAATCTGAGTCCAATAGCCATTATTCGTTAATGATCCGCCCCCCACCAGTGACCTATCCTGAATCAGATGTGACCATCTTGTTTGCTTATTGGTCGATCCGCGGTCGTCCTACACTGCTAGCGGCTAGTCAATCTTGTCTGGTAAAAATATTCCAGTCTATTCCTTAGTCGAAGAGCGAACAAGAAACGACGTCATACTGAAACAAGACCGTGAAAACGTAAGTCCATTCTGAGACAAATTATCACACCTACGATGACCATATTGCCTTTATTAGGTATGAATCATCTAGTCAGGCCGTTTCCGGATGCCTGGTGGACTGCCAACTAATCTCTTGGGCTAGATTCCTTTGTTAGGGAATTACGAATATCCACATCCGTTTCGTACTTCGAATAATATGTTGAACAGAGGCTTCTTACACGCAGAGCATACTGAAGCAGTCTGCTCTATAACAGGACGATAATTAAATTCAGAGTAACATAGGACTGAAACACTTTTCACAATCATTAATGCAGAATTTCGAATGGTAAAACTGTAGTGGCCTGTATTGCAACATCAGTGAACTTACACGTCACAAATTTTTCTTCCTGTAGGTGATGCCATTTGAACCTGCGCAAAACGTCATGTGTACATTCAAGGATAACATGGCATGCTAATCAGAGTGATAGGCAGCGTGAGAACCAAACTGCCTTCTGTGATTTGGTGAAACACCAGAGACCAACTACTGTATGTTTTCTTATTACCGGTGCTCCTTATAGTGCCATCCTGGACTACAGTCACCTGCAGGATGGCACAAAAATTTTAAATTCAATCTCCGTTACCGTCTTGTCCTGGTTATCTGGCATCCGACAACTCAACTCCGCACACGTCACTGACGTCTCAGCCGACTAGGCAAGGTCGCAGCTTACCCATCACGTTCAAACTTTGATACGTTGACCTATAGACTATCAAAACCAATGTGTGTGGACGCTCCGACGGTGAGCTCTCATGATTGTGACTAGCGCGCAATGTGGGTGTACGAACTGAAATTACGAATGGGCATGTCACGTGTTATCAGAGACCAGTATTATTGTCTGCCTGATCATTTGATCACCTGAATGAAACAACTTAACCAATCAACTTCAAAAACCGGTACACAAGCCCACAAATTTCGGTGTAACTTCAGTCATTATCCGCACCAGCGTATAGAGTAAAATTGTATACAGCCATAACATATGGTATTGTTCGCTCTAAAAGACATCGAAATCTTTCTGGTAGAGGCCCTGCCAGTATGTCCAGAAACGACAATTCCGACCTAACAGCACATCATAGGTCAGCAACCTTAAACCGCCGGTTGACACAGTATGAATTGTCACGAGGAGAGACTGCCACAAAAATAAAGGATGAAGAGTACAGTCAAGAAGTGAAAAATCTCGCAACCAAAGAAGCAGGGAAACGGATGAACTCATGCGAATTTCATCAAAAGCATGAATACCAGATTGCTCGAAAGAGATTACTCTATTTGTGAGACAAATAGGTCGTTTTTTCTGTTTACGGGGTCATTCGTTCAACAAAATTCTCGAAACGGCACAACACTGCCTTTCTTAGTTGACGATAGTGAATCCAGAATCGTAGTTTGATGAATCCAACACTTCCTCCTGTGGGGTAAGCTCGATTTTCGACCGATGATCCTTAGTGGCGTAGAAATCGTATTTTTGCAAATATATTTATGCAAACAGTGCCTAAATCCAGGGATATTCGAAGCTGGAAATGAAGGCGTTGCAAAACAGGAAGTTATTTAATTTATTGTTGAGACACATGAAATGAAAAGCTTTGCTTACCATCAGGCAAGATGACGAGATTGGCCCTCATGGTCTGATCGATACGTGGCTTTGCATCGCCATTGGTACGTGTGTTTGCTTGAGCTTGTGTGTGCCAGGCTCCATGTAAAGGAGTGCATTGGCGTGCTGAATAGATTCATTATCACAGTGTATGCTCGTAAGGATGACTACTGAACCGCTTCCCTTCTCAAAGTCCAGTGATACACTCTTAGGCGTGCCCCGTGGAGTTTTGTTCCTTATTTGTTAAATTGCTAGCTGTGACCCAACAGAGGAGATATCATCCGTAGATCACTGAAGCTGTCTATCTGGATCAATCAACAATGACTGAGGACACTTCGAACAGTGGCGTTTATAAATCACATCTAACTATCAATGGCTTCATGAGCAACGTGATCACAAACGGGGACTTTCTAGAAAATAACACAGGGGCTGACCATACTGAACATGAAACTAGTTTTACAAAGACATCTAAACCAATGAGCCAGGGAGCACAATCACGGAATGGAGGGTCACCAAGACAGAAACTAAAGGAACTGCGAGATTCAGTGTTTTCTTCGGCAAGTACTCGAGGAGGACATGCAAACTGCACTATACAGTCCTTGGTGAATCTGTTCGCTTGTGGTCCCCGTAAACAAAGCACAACACCCACCAGAAGTTGTACCGAAATTGACAACAAATCTTATGTGGGTTTGAGGAACTCGACCGATGGGACAAAAGAGAAGACCTCTCTAAATGGACAACAGATGCAAGAAAATTACAGTACACTGCCCAAACTACAGTCCAGTATTAAGTTTACTCCTATGATAGAGCTTCCAAGTGCACTCCCGTTAGGCACTATTCCACTGCGTGCTTCAGATTCGGTCAAGCTTCATCGACAGACTATTCACTTAACTTTGAGTGGAGAAACAAGAACAACTAGAGCAAAACATTCGGAAGAGAAGGAAAGTTGTTCAGTGACTGAAAAAATGGAAGAGTTGAATGATTCACGACGGATAGACGGTTTCGATAGATCAGAGGACACTTCTCAGATGACCTTGGAAACAATCACTTCAAGCCGGCCTGCATCTGTCCCCTTCACCAATACCAGCGAGTTCGAAAGCATTTCGGACTCAAGAGAACAAACACCGACACCGAAATTAAGAACGCGCAAAATGAAAAGCCGTTCATTTTCAGAAAATATGAAAGAACTATGCAGTCAAGATTTAGGTCCTTCCCACAGACCCAAAACGGCTTCTGCAACTCTGTGTGTTGGTCTACAAATATTGCAGAAGAGTTCTAGAGAGTCATCTGATTCTCTAAAAGTGTTGACAGTGAAAAAAGACGCAAGTCGATCTTGTGACTCAGTCTCACGTACAGGTCAGTCATTTCCTCGGCCACCAGAAACTCACCATTCCATCAAACCATCAAGAAAACACCTGGATGATTTTAACAAAGTGACACTGGAGACAAGATCCATTGTTCCTATGCCTTTTCGGACAACCTCTCATAATCAAGAGGAGGTAAGGAGCAAAATTGTTGATACCAGCAAAAGCAACTTTGTGTTAACGGCGGATGCCAGCAAGTCGATGGGTGCAGATGAGGTACGAATTACACCAAAGCCACCCACCCCGATTAGGTCCCCCCGACCGCGCATCTTGACCATCAGGAACAAAGGGCATGATTCAAAACGTGAATGCAGTCTGGACGCGCATTTGCGACGTTTAAGATCAGAAAACTGTGATTTTCTACCGTCAGAACCATTGATATTAGACAGACGGAAAAAGCCTCCTAATGTTCACAATGGCCTTAGAAATCAGACTGAGAACTATGACTCAGCTGAAAACGCGTACACGTATCCTGGGCCCAAGTATAAATGTTACACCGCTCTTGTCCTGGATGAACCGAAAGTGATTCGTCAACGGAGCACCAGAAGTCTGGCCACATGGGATGCTGTAACACAACAAGGAGGTAAGATGTCACATTTTATTTTGCTTTTCCTCACTCATCAAATGTTTGTTACTTGTGCATAAAAATGTACACATTTTTGGATACCCTATTTGACTAACGAGATACCATCTGCAGAAATCATATAAAACGACCACATAGATTAGGTCAGATGTTCTAAAATGCACTGACTTGCTCATGTCGCTGATATTGAAAACCGTCACCTATTGTTCATCCATTACGTGGTAATCTGATTGGGAATTCGGTCGGTGCTTGGTTTCTGGGGAGCGAAACGACTAAAAGTTGACGACGTAAAGTCTATGATTGTTTAAATGCACTCAAACACCCGTTTCTCGTAACCTAAGATTTGCATCAATGACCTTCAGCCCCAGTCCAACGCTATCGAATGTGTATGGTTTGGGCCAAAATACACTGGAACATTTCATTCCACACAAACGCCTCTTGACTTCTATACATTCTTAACAATGCGGCGGAAAGCTGATTGCTCACCAAGGTTAAGCGCAAATCTAAGCCGGACTTAGGCTAATTTTGGAGCGATGGAGTGGGACATTGCTGGCTCAACAATTTCACAGCCCAAATTTATTCTGGTTTACTCAATCTCTTCTAACTTCTTAAGAGGTCGCTTTTTTCCTGATTGACTAGTAATTCTGTCCATAGAGATGCCCAGCATCTACGTTATCGCAACGCTGAGCCCAAACATCTGAACGGTGAAACTTAGCATGTGGGCTCAGGCAACTTTCACAAGAATTTTGCCAATTTCCGCTTATCAGATTCTACACTGGGTTCACTTTTCCTAAGGCAACACTTATTGTGAACTCAGTAAGAGTCTGATTAACCAAACTAATGTAATTACAGGATAACGCTTCAATTAGAACAGAACTGTGCCAGACTAAGTCATTGGGGTACTTAGGATAGTGTTGGTTTCATGCTTAGAAACGAGTTCATTGTTGTTTGCCTCCAAGGTTACTTTAAGTGTGCTGACCTGAAATGGGCTTTATACTGGTGAGAACTGGATTTTATCTTCGTCTATCCGAACTTATGTGAAGAGCTGGTTTTCCCATGTTCATCAAGTAAATGCTCTGTAGACCAGCACCCATGTGAATCTCGCTCAAGTTTGGAACAACAGAAATGGTCATTAAACTCCCGACCACCACGGTAGTGGGCTCAGTTAACCGGACCACTCAAAGATCCGTCACGTAATTCAAGTTGCGTAGAAAGCAGACAGTTCTTTATTGAGCTAAAAACTACAAAAAAAACCTTTAAAATGAATTCATTGATGAGTGAATAAATTACTTGTTTGTTTACTCTGCTGTCAATGTTAGTTTTTCATGAACCAGATGCTCCTCAGAAAACCCGCTTCATCCGCGAAATAAATGAGTGAACTCATGCTAGTTCAAACGTAGGATAACGTGAGAACGAGATTCAAACTGCCTCTACTACACCCTAACTTTCATTACCTGTCTACTTCTAGAAAAGTTTTTTATAACATTTTCATGCACTGACCTTGATAACTGCTGTGAGAATTCCACTTTACGTGGACTGGCTTCCATTAGAAAGGAATGGACGTCGTCGAAATAGGAACATTCGCCCCAGTATGACGGTTTTGATCTGTAGACCAATGAACAAATAAGGTGTGACTTTTGAGTAGTTGTCGCTATCAAATGAACTCTTTTCAGTCACACTCTTATTAATTTTACTGCTTGATAATGTTCAAATTATAGAAACTATCAGCTTCTGGTTCACCACCAGTGCACTGTATAGCAACAAACTTATCCGCACTTTCTTATCGTTTCCTTGTTGCTCATTCAGGGTCATCCTGTGGTTCAACCGTCCGTCAAACACTATGTTACTTTTTGGTTTGTCAAGTAAGAAGTCGTATAGTAAGGCCAGTTGCTGCCTGGCTTCATATCTTCTAGAGGCATTGCTGTGCTCATCTCACCAGTGAAAGCTACCTTTTGTTTATGACCGATTCCTTAGCCTGTACACTAATCAATGCAACTTACTCTATCCCAAAGTGGTTCTGTCCTGTAGACAGAGTCAAATTAAACCACGGACTATTATGGAGTGTTCCCTCATTATTGTCATAAGAAGGTGGTGGATACGTAGAACTCATAAATCGAATAATTTGTGCGAGCTGTTTTGTTGTACGGTTGCGAGAAAGGAAGAAAGGCGTGAGACAGCTTCAGGTCTTTCACAAACGAGCAGAAGTATAGCTGAACTAGGCTGGAGACGGTTTTTTGGTGAGGCAGAGAGGTATTCCACTCAAAGAATGCATCCAGCAGTGCAAGCCAACTTGGCTGGACCATGTATTCTGCACATAGGGTTACCACCTACCGAGAGGGGGCTGTTCCACGTTTTTAATTCGGATTGGAGAAAACCTGGAACTGAACAAATGTTGATGAGGCAGAAATGAATATTATTGCGAAAATTTTGCGCTAACGGATGTCACTGGCGTTCCTGCCGTCATCCAGATTGTCTGACTGAGTGTTAATGTAGGCACGTTGGATGTTTGTTTGAGACTCCGTATCCCATTTCATTCTACTTTCCATTGTGAGGCTTTATTGAAATAAATATACGTGGCTTTGCCGCGGTGAAGGACCAGTGCCCTCATTTTGTTTGGTTGGCAATAGTGATGAAGGTAATATTCATTTACAAAGCAAGATAGTCTTATATGAAAAATTTACTGTTCATCTCTCAGTCGTTTCTGGAAATTTGAAGGATGTGAATACATGTCACTGTTGCCTCCGATTCGCTTAGTTCCCTCGGTTTACTTCGGTAGACCGGTACAACCATAAACAAAGCACGGAAATGTACCTCCAGTGCTCAGCACAACTTTTGCATCCTTAGACTAGTGGCAGCACTTTATGTATCACCTGCCACACTTTAACTTTGTGAGCTATAAAAGCGCCAGTGCAATTTGCCAGTATCATTTGCATCACCAATCTCATGTGCTGAGATAGCTGAAATCATAGCATTAACCGGATTACCATTGGGCTATCAGAAGCAGCTGAACGACTTTTGAAAAAAGTCAGGAGGATAAATCATGAAAAAATGAATTAGATCATCTGATTCAAGTAAGAATTAAGTAGTGCGAACTTGAAACAGAGTCCCATAGATCTTTCTGGTGGTATAAGACCCGTAGAACGATATAGGTGTCGACCATCTGACGTGCAAACCATCATTCTGGTGAACAGTCCGGCAAAGTGTGGCACGATCAACTTCTGCCGCATGACAAGCCCAACAAGCGGATTATTGTACTACGTACACTTATTTCAACGCAAACCCGGATACCATTTTCTAGGCTTTCACTCGGATGCTTATTCGGTTACCAGGTTTCTCTCTGTCACGACCTGAATGTTTGATGTGCATTCGCAAATCGGTTCCTCGTAGGGTAGCGAGCATCCTGATTAGTGGAAGTCTTGGGCCTGAGAACGTTTTTGGGTCTCATGCATTTGCCAGCTCTGTAAAGGTTGGGAATAGGTACACTCGGAAAGAAAAGTCTACACACAATGTGCACCCGACTAATGTAGCCACATGTTGATTTTGTCCTTGTATAGAATTCCAAACGGAGTAGAATGTTTCACAGGTGGTCTCATTCCATAGTTGCTAAACGTCTTCTCCAAATGTTCAATCACATATGGCTTTGTAGGAGTCTTCAGGTATCCGCAGCATGTGGCCCTAGGTAACGGAGGAGAATCACCAGGACAGCAAGCGTAGCGCATCGGTTTACTTTGTTCTGGATATCTACTGCGCACACAAGACCCCATACACCAGAGAAAGTGCTGTTTTCGACTCCTAACCCGGGTGACAATTTTTGATATGACACTGCAAAATGGTCAGAATGAGTATCATGGGATATCCGCAACCTCCTGGTTATCGCCCGCATGGCTGTCTTCGCGTGAGGATGGAAGCTTAATAGGGCTAGGCAAGCATGACATTACCGTCCAGCAGTTCGAAGGTGTAGGCACTTTGTTCTTGGCCCTCTTATTGAGGAACAAAACGTTTTCTGATCCTAATGTAAGCCCCTTCACTTTTCTTTCACTGTTTACTAAAAAATTCTTTCCGCGTGATAGTTAAGTGGCAGCATTTACTAATATACTGAGTTGTTTTCACTAATAATAATAGTGGTAATGATGACGATGATGATGATGATGACGATGATGATGATGATGACGATGATGATGATGATGACGATGATGATGATGATGACGATGATGATGATGATGACGATGATGATGATGATGACGATGATGATGATGATGACGATGATGATGATGATGACGATTATAAAGATGCTGTTAGTGCTGTCGACCGCGAAACACCTCTGCGTGAATTTAGCAGGAACTGTTACCATGGTAATAAATCTTACAGATAGTTTGTGTTGCGGCACTAGAGGTCTTCTAATCTTGGTACCCCTCTCACTGAGAATTTGAAATCCTGCCTTAAGGATTTCGTCGGGTCGGAAAAACGGCACAAACGGATATTACACAATTAAACTGTTTCCTTAATAAAGCAGACCTTATTAACAATCGAGTGAAATCCAGATATCTAAACAAAAAGTGAAGAGGACAATAAGAGCCGGCTGCTTTCACTTGCTGTCATGTCTCGAACACGCCACTGTGTGGTGAACCTGAATTGCAGCGGAAAACGACGCAAGAATTCCGAAATGTAAAAAAGCGTGCTTCCCCTAATCCGGTCTTCTTGTTAAAATAGTCGTTTTTAAAGTTAAAGTTTTACATTTCCGCTTCCTTACACATCTGATCAACTTGTCTCACCATTATTAGCTGGTTGGCCAAAACCACCAACCCATCGCAATGCACCACAACGCGTCCTAACAAGGCACTGGTGATGAAACGTTTGCAATCAAATTGTCCAGCTTAGTGAACAAGCCAACGACCATCTACGCTACCTGAGTTACTAACATTTTCCTCTATACATGAGCCAGATTGGCCCGACTGCTTGGAGAATATAACAATAACCAAGAAGGAGCACTGTGGCCTCAGAAATACTGGATCTTTATCACTGAAGATGGTCATTTTATCTAAACTAGATTCACAGGCTTAAAACAGCCGAATCGTCTTCTCACACCCCAATCCACCAAAGTGTAGTTTTGCTTGGTAAATGTGAGACGTTTTGGCTTTTGCCCTCTGTCCATATCCGGTAGAGTTTGAGTAAGCCTACCAAATGAAGATACACATATGAAAACCCCACTGTTCCAAATGAAATCCTTACGGAATCCCAATGCTTATCTGCTTACATATAGGAATAGGAAATTTTGCATCGTCCCAAACCAAAGAATATATTCGGTTTCAAAACTCCTCATTTGGTTGCATTCTTATGATGTGTTTTGGAAAGATTCCAGTTGCTTTTTTGCTAAGAAGTTTCAACATCCAAAATTTTCAACAATGGTCTTAAGCTCAATCCAGTTATCCATTGCTAGTAGTGTGTGTTTGGAACCGTATTGACACTGAATCGTAGAATTACAACCGTTAATAGGGTTTGGCGTTTTGCTCCTAATTGGTTTTATCTAATGTGTTATTTTGGTCATGTTAACCTTGCGAGAAATTATGAGCTAGGATAGCTCGGTGGTTAAGGCACGAACTTAGTGACCGAAGACATTTTGACTGCTTCTGTCTAGATTTGGCATTCCCTGGCAGTATCTCAGTTCCGTGCTTCCTTCGTACGGCATGACAGTTAGGCACAGAAAGGGTATTAAAACTGAAACATTACCATTATTATTTTATAATGTGAGTCATTTTGTTGTCCAACATGACCTTGAGAAGATGAGGAACTCTTCACATACTGTGAAAGCTGGAAATTCCCGAACCTTAGATCCTCGTGACAATGGACTGCGCGGCTGGTAAGACCAAGTTGTTGTCTAGCCCGTTTGAAGAGTAAGCTTCAACACAGATCAGTGATGCGATTTATTTTCTCAAAGGTTTCCAGTAGAACAGTTTGAAGAGGTACTATAGGCATCGGACTCTACACTCCTTTGGGATAGTGTTTGGAATGGCTCCCAAATGCACGTAGTGACTAGTCACAATAGTTGGTTTGGAACAACACTACCAACGTTTTCAGTGACCTAATTCCACACCAGACCGGATCGAGAGGCAGAAATTCGTTTTGGGTGTTGTTGAAATTTAAGCTGAAATGTGCAATAATATGTCAGCATGAAGTGCTGAATGAGTGCAGTTTAGAGGCTGATGGACAATGCTGAAGCGCATCACGTGCAGTGTCGATGTCACTCTTCTCGATGGCTTTTGAGCCTCGCAAAGCCTATAAGGACGGCTTGCATGAAAATCCCAGGGTTAGGAGGCCATGACAGAACAACAAACGTCCCGAAATTTTGTTGGACTATGGCTTTCCATTTAAAGGCTGAAAACTGTTAAACTTTTAAACGGAGTGAAGACGTCAACTGAGGCATATTAACTGTGCTCGTAACGTCTCTATCTCAAGATTTATCTTTCCTCTATACTTGTGCTGTTCCCGAATACCAGCTGTCATATTTCACTTATAGCAATCGACGCCTGTTACAAAAAGAACAGGGTTCAGGTAAGTGGAATGCAAGAACAACATTAACCCAGTTAGGTGGATTGTAAATTTATAACTAATGCCATGAGAGAATGTATCAGCATATGAAGTGGGTGCGGTGGATGACAGACATCGAATGCATGATAGTAAAACGAAGAAAGTGACGGGAAGCCTCGTAAGCTAGCTTCTCCGTTTTACCCCAAGACACAAGTTTCCAATCAAGAAGATATTTTTCATTGTAGCTAAACACTTCAGCCAGCTTGGTCATGTACGTGAGCGAGATTAGAGGGGATAGCGAAATGGTTTTCTTAGGCGTTACCTGACTCACCTCTCGGATGACAAACTATGGTTGGCAAAGTGTTAGGAAGTCGAGAGCTGTTACTTTGAGTTTTAATCCAGAGGTTGTGATAATCACATAGGTTTCGAGATAAAGTTCATTCCACAGATTCTATCCGTTCTTAATGATTTTCTGCATATGTTACCAGTTATTTACTGGCAACGACTAGCACAACCAGGACAGACTATCAATCATCCTCGGTGAATGAAGCTGTCTGATTCAACTGCCAGCATTTTATGTATACTTCGGTCTTTGCCGGAGTAGTCAGGCTAACCTGATTCCCATAGTAGTTAAGTGTTTGAATGACTGTAGATATTTTATCCACACTTCTGTCGATATGTCAACAAAATAGCTGCTCCATTTAGCACTCTATTTTGCCAAGAGCACGGCATTTCATTAGCTACTCTAGTTGGTTTTTGTTCGGTTGGCAGAGGTTCAATCAGATGTTTACCAGAAGTTTTTGTTTCTTTCTACTTTGAGTACTCCGCCCATCAAACAAGGGGATTATAGAATACTTTTTGTCAAACCTTACGGCCTTTAGAAAGAGAAATTCGGGATAAACATGGTTTCAATCATTCATAATATCGGCGTTCCAAACGGCACTTCCTCGTTTATCCCCTAGATTCATCCCTTGTGATAAAAGTTCTTTGGAGAAAAACAGTCGCAAAGGAGAACGATATCCTTTGTTTTCCATTATTTTACTGCTGAATCCCTTAAACTAACAACTGCATCAGAAAACACTTGAGCATAAAACAAATTATGCAAATATTCCGCACGCCATTAAGTTGTTCTGGCCACTTAGGCTATTCAAACCTTTCCAACATCTCACCAAACAATGTACCTAGTATGTGATTGAAAAATTAA
Source organism: Clonorchis sinensis (assembly GCA_003604175.2). Taxonomy (NCBI): domain Eukaryota; kingdom Metazoa; phylum Platyhelminthes; class Trematoda; order Opisthorchiida; family Opisthorchiidae; genus Clonorchis; species Clonorchis sinensis. The sequence goes on along the minus strand of CM030370.1, from coordinate 91,832,873 downwards.
TGGTTTGTTCCCTCTAGTAACTCCCAGTACTTAAAGCGTGTAAACTAAGCTTAACTAGTTTTACCTGTTTACAATAGTTCAGCACCGGCCATGTATTCGCTCCTCTCAAAAGTGAGTTGCGCTTCTGATAACATCTCATGTCCACACCGTTTGAATTCTGACTTGCAGCTGATAAAATTCAGTTCCCCGTCCTAAGCCGTTTCTACTGAGTAGTTGACATTGAGTGCCTACCAGGAGGTTGTAGCTGTCCTTTCAGTGCCTCATTACTAGCTGTCGTTCAGCATATGCGGATTCCCACACCACATTTGTTTCCACAGATTGCACTTACTCAAAACAGCCGAGACAAAAATTTGTGAAAATAAAATCACCCGTCTTGTATCTTTTGCCGAAAAAACAATATATGTACACAACCGTCAAGAAGAGAGACAGGTGTTATAGGCCAAATAAGATGATCCCATGAAGATCTCATTTCTTTTGCATAATCTCCCGCACAACAGGAGGATTTTGACCTTGCTCATGGATATTCTTTATAGAAATGAGTAGGTGTACTTGTGAGTGGGATGAAAATATTAAGCCTGAGTTACATCGGCAGTTGTTATGACACTACTATCACATTTTGCCGTTTGCGGACTTCTGCAGAATAGATTCAACTATGATTTCTGCTGCCTATCCAACACGCCAGTGAAGCATCATAGTCAACACTGACGTTGCTGTCTCTGATGTTGTTGGTGATGCTTTCCAGCATCCGTTACTCAAATCAGCTGCCGTCACGTCAAATGATTCATTATTGCTTTCTACGGAAGCTTGTTTGTGTAACTGAAGGACTTGGAGAGTTGACTTTTAAGTCAGTCAACACATAAAAAAGAGTAACCGCACGTGTTGCTGTGAACAAAGTTTGACAAATAACGAGAACAAATAAGCATGAGCAAATAAGTCATGAGCCACTGTGCATCACGTACTGTGTCTAACGTACGCATCCATCGCCTAATTGAATGTGGTCCTTTTCTCAGACTAGTTTTGCGGTGCATCATGCCAGCCCTTTGAATGGATGCTATTCTCAAACATCCATTGAGTTGAAGCTGTTTGTATCAGCCTAAGCAAACGAGTTAGTGGAAATAATGCCAATTCTGAGAAAATGAGTAGGACCGGTTGACGTAACAACCATGAAACTCTCTTACGGAATGGCACTGTGAATCAAAACTTGAATTACGCATGTGATCAGATAACCATTTGTAGGTGATAGTAGATCTTCTTGAAAACTATATGTTGTTGATCAGATGGCTGTTGATCTGTTCGCCGAGCTTGGCAATTGGCTTGCAAGCGTTTCGTCACCATACGAGGAGACATCATCAGTGCGCAGTTGGGTGGGTACTTTTTCCTTGCTCGCGTGCGTTTACATAATGTTTGGAGACTATCTGTTATCTCCTGACGTGATTATCTACTTGGGGGATAAAGATGCTCGTGAATCTATTGGTCCGTTTGTGATCTTTGTTGCATTGTGGTCGCGTTCCTTTGTGTTGATTGGTTATCCCAAGGCCTTCTATTTTCAGTAGTTTGTTCTCTGACTTTGATCGGCATTGCGTCGTGGTCTGACGTTCTTGGGCTCGATTGGTTGCTTGCACTGCCCTATTTTCCCCACTGTAACGGTTAGTGTCCTTGCGTCCGCCGGTTAATTCGGTGTTTCGGTTGGGTGCCTCCTCCAATCCAGTTGATGCGTCCGTTTGAATGGAACTTTCCTGCTTCTCTTATCCTCGTCTAGTTGCTTTTGCGGCTCAGAGCTCTGTGGTTCTGGCGTTCTCTCGCTCTTAGCGATTGGAGCGACGGGCTGCAAATGCTTTATAAACACACGCGAGCAAGGAAAAAGTACCCACCCAACTGCGCACTGATGATGTCTCCTCGTATGGTGTTGAAATGCTTGCAAGCCAATTGCCAAGCTCAACGAACAGATCAAAAGCTACCTGATCAACAACCACCCGGGCTACCAATATTTCAACGCATTTCTTGAAAACTTCCACATAGGACTGAATTCCTGCGTACATTGAAAATAAGCGAAATAAGCAACTTCATACTTGGAGGATTACAATTGGGATCTGCTATACATTAAAGTTGTAGGGATTCTGTTTTCGTTGCTGTTAGGTAACTGACCATGGAATGTGTATATTAAAAGATCACACAAGTTTACTGCTTTGCACACTTAGCAACAGAGCAAAGGCTGAACCCGTTTTCTGCAACATTGATAGGTTTTTCTTTTGGTTAACGGATTTTCAGGTAGATGACATTTTACCAAAAATTGTAAGTGACAGAAACGAAATGTATTCTACAGAGCAAAAGAAGTGAAGTTTACAGCCCTCTCCTTGTTTCGCGATAAGTAGAATGGTTATTAGCGAAATACACTCGTTTGCAAACAAATATGGTTTTGCGAGCAACTCATCTGGAACCTAGCTGAATCTCTCGTTTGTGATGGGTTCCAGATGAGTCTCTCGCAAAGCCAATTTTGTTTACAAATGAGTGTATTTCGCTAAGTTCGCGTAATTTGGTTTCAAGTAGAACATAAGGTTGACGGAAACTCGGGGACTGCGCCTACCTGATGACCCCCAGTTAGGGCTAAACCGGTCATTGGCTGTCAAGTAGTGTATAACGTAGAATGGTTATTGTTTTGCAAACGGTTTTCCTTCCCTTCTCCAATGTGGCTGTCCTGTTTTACTAATACCCAGTTTCCACTGTTTATCGGAATGTGGTGTGGAATCATCCCTGCTCCATGCTCAAAGTTCTACCAGAGGCAAAGTTCAGCTTCTAAAAATCTGTAAATAAGCTGCCCTAGTATCGTCCCCAAGGTATTTGCTACGTGAGCTTTCCTGCCTGCGATTTCTTCCTTCTTAAGTTTGAACTATATAATACATTACAGTTTGCAACAAGTTCAACTGGCCCTTCTAATACGCTCGTCTTGCTTTTCAGGGTAGCAGCAGTAACTTCGAATTAGGAAGCTCTTCAGAGAACGCTGGGGGGGGGAAATCAATAATTCCGTATGTTCTCTACAAGAACAGGTACCACTTACAGCCTCCATAAATATTTCTTTACCTTGATGTGGTGCACAGCTTCAGTCACTGTGATCTATGGATATGGTTGTTGATTCAATTAGAAGAATCCTTTTCAATTTGGATACATTGATCAGCCGATTAAGCTAATCACCCTAAAACTGTGTGTATTGCTTGGTAGTATTCAGTAAAATTTTATATCTAACCGTTGCCACTGCCTGAATGTGCAACTTAACTATTCCCACTCCCATACACAGGAACCTCTCTCGCATATTAATTAACAAACCACGTACTGTGCGAACCACGAAAAAGTTAGCTGAGTTTAGAAGCATTTCGACTTAGCAAGGCGACTGATTATGCGACTCAAACCAACCGTTACTTTGCTGCTTAGCATTGATTTACTCTTACTCTTTATACCTGTACCCTTGCCCCTTATCACTTAGTGCCATGTGAGAACGGTTTTTCTACTGCATTCCTAGATGTAACACCAATAGGTTACATAATAAGACAAGGGATTCGGGCTTGGTACGTAACACACTTTTCGGATTCATGACACTAGACAATAGACTCACTATTTATCGTACTGCTGAATTTCGACTTTCCTACTTGTGCCTTGAACAGTGGTTCTAATTGAGCTAGCTTGCTAAGTGGCTTGAGTGGTTCTGAGTGAATGGTGCGCAGTTATGACGGAGGTGGATGAGTTAGGATGTTGGCTTGCTGAACTGATGTTATCGAAATGAAAGATACACTCACTCGATTGACACGATCAGTGCTTGAAAATCCTCAATTGGTCCACATCCATACAGACTGTCGGATGACTGGAGGTTACATGGACAAAGAGAAGACACGAAGGTTTTTCTGCCTTTTTGTAAATAAGGCAGCACACATCAGCTGATCATCATCATCATTATCATCATCGTCATCATCATCATCATTAGTGACAACAACGCTAAATGAGAAAACGGGAGATTCACTCCTGTACAACCCAGTTGACTTATTTGAATAAAGCCTTGCAATGGTAAGAAAAATAAAAAATCGTTCAGCTGTAGCACGCTTTTGGTGCCTAACTGCCATGTCAAACAAAGGAAGCACGAGGGCTGGGATACTGTCAGGTTGCCCAAGTCTAGACAGAATTCAAGAGGCAGAGGTCGGGTTCGAACCGCGGACCTCCGGTCAGTAAATTGGCGCTCTAACCACAAAGCCATCTCGCTGGAAAGGAACAAGAAATAGGATAGGGACGGAGACCTAGAAGTATCCTACCACAAACATCTGAGGTGCCAACGCCTCTAGCATTCACTCAGGCAATCTGGATAGAAACTGACAACATGAACACCACTAACATCGTTTAGTCACCACATCTTTCAAATAGATACAAGAAAACGCCAGACAGCTTCTATAATATCCAAACAAAAATCAACCCATTTTTCTCAAAGTTCTGCTACAACACTTAAGGTTGCTTACACTGAAGTGAATGCAACAGCAGATACTAAAAGAAACTGTTATGGATTTTATCAGCCTATGAATGCAACACCCGGGATAAAAGTATTCGGACCATAAGCATTCAGAATATAGTACGTAGCATTCAAAAACTAAAGTAGGACATTACTGTTACTGGAATACTGTGACATGTCATATTTCATAAAAGAGTCGTTACACTCTAGAAATCTCTTCTACGAACTAATGTAACAGTGCATGTTTTTTGTTTTGGTTTGCCGAAACGTATCTGTAGGCCTCAAGTGGGACATTTCAGAGGCTCAACTGGTTTCGGGTGAGCTGTACAGCATACCAGTCGCCCAAAGATTCACGCATAGAAATTCGGGTAAGCTGTACAGCATACCAGTCGCCCAAAGATAAAATGCAACGTTCCTAGCTAAATACTCTTTTAAATAAGTAAAAGAGAGCTACCTATTTTCTAGTTCAACTGACATCGCAGTCAGTCACACCAGACATCTTTTGTCGATAAGCTTCAGACGAGAACTACAATAAACCAGCGAAAATACACATCCTGGTTCAACACCAGATACATTTCACAGCGAAAACTCCTGTTGTCATCTGTGTTTATCACGTGGCTGTCTGTGGTTAGTATCTCGATCAAATGCATGGTTTAAAGCAAATGAATGGAACACTGTCTTCTAGGCTGCCTTATCAACGTTGATGTTACCAGCAGCGGATCACACATATATTCAATTAAGTGTCACATGCTTGTCTGAGGTCTTCGATGGGGAGATAAACCATTTCGTGGTGTATTGATTCCATACGGGCATGTATTTATATACATGTGTAGACATCTGTGATTGACGTCTCCAGAGAGATTTATAACAATCTCCCACCAGTTCTCACTGCTCATATCTCCCTCCACTTTAGGCCCGACAGTGGAAACTGAATTGACTGGTTGAATTTTTTAAGTAAAACAGGATATGCATTTTCAGGCCTGTTTAGTCTCATTAGAGGTTTAGAGGAGAAAGATGGTGCAAGTAACAGAAAGGTGTGACAACTAAAAGGATGCAGAAACATTCCAAATTCAACTACACTGAAGGGACATCACCGAGTATGTCGCGAACAGAGCCTTCACACACACCATCAACCCTCATGTATTTGAGACTATGGTCAGGTTGTTCGTGAGAAGTGAATGTTTGCGTTAAAACATACATACATAAAAAAACAAACGAATGAACAGGCATATAAACACCAATCTGAACATCAAAGAAACAGAATATCAGCGAACAGTCTGACTGTGCTAGTTGCTACAGTCTTTCTAGCTGTCCTGAGTTCGACTTGAAGTATGACCTTGCAAGTGAGACCGTTCTGTGCTGACAAGTCGAGAATTATTATAAAGTAGACTGTTGACGGTAAGGAAGATGTTCAGCAATAACATCTAGTATACAATAGTTTAACCTACAGATAGCCTACACCTCTGAGCTCTCTGCACTACTTACTAAAGGGTAAAGTACATCAGATTTGTAAAACGCCCTCCGTCTGAGAAGTATCACTCCAGTAGCCAGTCAACATTGGATCACATGACGAGATAGACATGGAAGAAAGATGGTAGAGCTACAACTTGCCTAAGTGTACTACTTACACTGCTGACCAACCACCCTTTTTCACAACTACTTAGGAAGTCAAGAGGGAATATCTTCGGACAATTTATACGTGTTTTTGCACCAACCCTTTTATGTAGCAAGTGAATCGGGCATCACCATTTAACGATCACCTGGGTTCCAGGTGAATCTCCCGTCAAACCTGAATTGGTAGACAAATAAGTGTACTTCACTAATAAATTAAAAAACTTTATGGCATCACCCAACTATCAGTGTCAACTTCTGAATTCATTGGGCTCAGTGACTGCCCGTAATAGTCTAATACTGGAGAAAACTTGTGGACAAGTTAGTTATGATGAGACAAACTTCCTACTTCACTTGGGTAGTTTTGTTAGACCAATCTCAACTTGAGAGGCTTTTTTATGAGTAGTTTCCAAAAAGTTTTCAGCTTCATCCAGTTTCACCGTACTTTTTAATGGTCGGTTATAAAATGATGGGATCGAGCCTTCATGAAAAACAATTTAAGATTTTAACCTTTTTTTCCAACCCGAAATAGCCCACTGCTGTTCCGGCTACCTTCAGCCAGTCGGGGAAACCTAACTCCTATGATGCCCACGTTCTCTGCTGTATGACACTTGTAGGAGATTTGCATAGCCGAGTATACGAGGATTGTGGCCAAGTCCGATAAGTGAACGTCAGAACGAAGAGTTCATCACCAGGCGATGGGCCCTTGTAGGCTATTAGAAGTAACATGACGTAAGCATTCCGTCTACTCGGCCTGGACTCACTGCGCAGCTTAGTAGACATTTTGCCAGATGTCAAAGCAGGAAGCCCAACAATGACGCATCACAACCGGCGCAACAACAAACGGAGACAAATCCTAGTCGACAATCCGGCGTACACGCACACACCCACACAGCTCGAACGCGTTCCTTGGATGTCCGTTCTTTGCACATGGGGTATGTAAAACAATCCCAGTCGAAACGAGATTCTTTGCTTTCGATCAGGCTGTAGTTAGCTGGAGTTTAACGTGGTAAAGGACTCGCTTGATCGTATCGCTTGACCAGCAGGCTGCCTGAGCTCTGGCACATGTACGAAACGATCTGTCTTGTCATGTCATTGCTTTCCGCAGTGGAGAGAATATTCGTTCAAATAGACATTGAAAATTTCGCCAGTACTTTGGTGTAAAATTTTTCGCAGAATCATACTGTCGTTGCGTTGCTTTTTAAGTTTTCTCTTTTGATAAAATTGGAAGGTACATGCGCGACCGAAGTTCTTGGTCGTTTACACTGTTATGTCTTGGTGATAATATTTTTCCGTGGTTCCTTTAAAAAGGATGTCAACTTGGAGATCTAAATTACTTCATGCTCTCGAGTATAGCCGAACAGGTCACTGGAACAGAGGAACAGCGTACAAGTAATTTTTTCTGTGTGCGGACCTCAGACACTTTATAAAACAACTAATAGAGAATTCCACTTAAAAAGAGATCATCGACAATATAACATCAGTGTTCAACACTGTCTTACATTAAAAAGAGAAAAATAAAGATTTGATGTGAATTGCACATTAATCACCACGTAAAAGCTGAAGAACAAAGAATATTTTCAACCACTGTATGATCAGGGTTCTGTTACGGTTTGCAAATGTCTTCGGCTTGATTGTCCGTAAGAATTGTTTTTGTGCGCAGAGTTTAGTTGTACGCAATTGGGTGGATCCGGCTTCAACATGGTGCATGCAGACGAGTTCACGTATTCCTCACCTAGTTTATCGAGACGCGGTACTATTGATTCCATACGGGCATGTATTTATATACATGTGTAGACATCTGTGATTGACGTCTCCAGAGAGATTTATAACAATCTCCCACCAGTTCTCACTGCTCATATCTCCCTCCACTTTAGGCCCGACAGTGGAAACTGAATTGACTGGTTGAATTTTTAAGTAAAACAGGATATGCATTTTCAGGCCTGTTTAGTCTCATTAGAGGTTTAGAGGAGAAAGATGGTGCAAGTAACAGAAAGGTGTGACAACTAAAAGGATGCAGAAACATTCCAAATTCAACTACACTGAAGGGACATCACCGAGTATGTCGCGAACAGAGCCTTCACACACACCATCAACCCTCATGTATTTGAGACTATGGTCAGGTTGTTCGTGAGAAGTGAATGTTTGCGTTAAAACATACATACATAAAAACAAACGAATGAACAGGCATATAAACACCAATCTGAACATCAAAGAAACAGAATATCAGCGAACAGTCTGACTGTGCTAGTTGCTACAGTCTTTCTAGCTGTCCTGAGTTCGACTTGAAGTATGACCTTGCAAGTGAGACCGTTCTGTGCTGACAAGTCGAGAATTATTATAAAGTAGACTGTTGACGGTAAGGAAGATGTTCAGCAATAACATCTAGTATACAATAGTTTAACCTACAGATAGCCTACACCTCTGAGCTCTCTGCACTACTTACTAAAGGGTAAAGTACATCAGATTTGTAAAACGCCCTCCGTCTGAGAAGTATCACTCCAGTAGCCAGTCAACATTGGATCATGACGAGATAGACATGGAAGAAAGATGGTAGAGCTACAACTTGCCTAAGTGTACTGCTTACACTGCTGACCAACCACCCTTTTTCACAACTACTTAGGAAGTCAAGAGGGAATATCTTCGGACAATTTATACGTGTTTTTGCACCAACCCTTTTATGTAGCAAGTGAATCGGGCATCACCATTTAACGATCACCTGGGTTCCAGGTGAATCTCCCGTCAAACCTGAATTGGTAGACAAATAAGTGTACTTCACTAATAAATTAAAAACTTTATGGCATCACCCAACTATCAGTGTCAACTTCTGAATTCATTGGGCTCAGTGACTGCCCGTAATAGTCTAATACTGAGAAAACTTGTGGACAAGTTAGTTATGATGAGACAAACTTCCTACTTCACTTGGGTAGTTTTGTTAGACCAATCTCAACTTGAGAGGCTTTTTTATGAGTAGTTTCCAAAAAGTTTTCAGCTTCATCCAGTTTCACCGTACTTTTTAATGGTCGGTTATAAAATGATGGGATCGAGCCTTCATGAAAAACAATTTAAGATTTTAACCTTTTTTTCCAACCCGAAATAGCCCACTGCTGTTCCGGCTACCTTCAGCCAGTCGGGGAAACCTAACTCCTATGATGCCCACGTTCTCTGCTGTATGACACTTGTAGGAGATTTGCATAGCCGAGTATACGAGGATTGTGGCCAAGTCCGATAAGTGAACGTCAGAACGAAGAGTTCATCACCAGGCGATGGGCCCTTGTAGGCTATTAGAAGTAACATGACGTAAGCATTCCGTCTACTCGGCCTGGACTCACTGCGCAGCTTAGTAGACATTTTGCCAGATGTCAAAGCAGGAAGCCCAACAATGACGCATCACAACCGGCGCAACAACAAACGGAGACAAATCCTAGTCGACAATCCGGCGTACACGCACACACCCACACAGCTCGAACGCGTTCCTTGGATGTCCGTTCTTTGCACATGGGGTATGTAAACAATCCCAGTCGAAACGAGATTCTTTGGTTTCGATCAGGCTGTAGTTAGCTGGAGTTTAACGTGGTAAAGGACTCGCTTGATCGTATCGCTTGACCAGCAGGCTGCCTGAGCTCTGGCACATGTACGAAACGATCTGTCTTGTCATGTCATTGCTTTCCGCAGTGGAGAGAATATTCGTTCAAATAGACATTGAAAATTTCGCCAGTACTTTGGTGTAAAATTTTTCGCAGAATCATACTGTCGTTGCGTTGCTTTTTAAGTTTTCTCTTTGATAAAATTGAAGGTACATGCGCGACCGAAGTTCTTGGTCGTTTACACTGTTATGTCTTGGTGATAATATTTTTCCGTGGTTCCTTTAAAAGGATGTCAACTTGGAGATCTAAATTACTTCATGCTCTCGAGTATAGCCGAACAGGTCACTGGAACAGAGGAACAGCGTACAAGTAATTTTTTCTGTGTGCGGACCTCAGACAATTTATAAATCAACTAATGGAGAATTCCACTTCAAAAGAGATCATCGACAACTTAACACCAGTTTTCAACACTGTCGTACATTAAAAAGAGAAAAATAAAGGTTTGATGTTTGTCGGTGAATCGCACATTAATCATTACGCAAAAGCTGAAGAACAAAGAATATTTTCAACCACTGTGTGATCGGGGTTCTGTTACGGTTTGCAAATGTCTTCGGCGTGATTGTCCGTACGAATTGTTTTTGTGCGCAGAGTTTAGTTGTACGCAATTGAGTGAATCCGGCTTTAACATGGTGCATGCAAACGAGTTCACGTAAGTTCACGTAATCCTCACCTAGTTTATCGAGACGCGGTACACCGCCTAAAACCTTCGATGAGGACGAACGTACGATTCGAATCAGTCACATGCATGGTGCTTTAATTCCTCGGGTTAACCAAATTGGACTGCTTTCACAGTTTTTATCAGACGATAACATTGATGTATGATCACTGTATCATGGATTGGTTGTTTCCCAGTTAATACTGCTTTCGAACTCGGTTTTGCGGGGTTTTTGGATTTGCACAGAGCGGAATGGGTGTTTGTTTTAGATTAGTGTTCTCTAGTAATTTTAACTGGACTATCAGCTGGTTGTCCTACAGAACTGTCATTAATCCATCGGTCAGATTTCATATAGTATTCCAATTTTGGTTTGAGCGAACAAACCTCTCATATTGGATAAGCTCTCTATTCGTGGTCTTTTTTCTGTGAACTGTTGCCGTAGTCTCTTCTATTCATTACAACGTCCAGAAAGACCAATGCAGTTCTAACTTTTTTAATTGATGAAGCTGAAGTTTGAGTGGACTTGGTTAAATTCCGCCGGAATTTCATTGAGGCTGAGTTGAAGTTTTCTGAGGACCGCACACAGAAAACAGTAAGCGGTTGCTCTCTGTTGATTCTGAGAATGCGAGTTTTCTTCCATTCTAAATGTGTTATTATTCTCGTTTACCATAATTCGTGGTATCGTTCAAGGTGAATCTATTCTTTTTGGCGTAACTACGCCCCTTAACTTAGTTGGTCTGCTAAAGGTTATCTCCATGTAGACTCTAAAATGACGATGCTGTTCGCGTTATCTCGTTGTAGGTAGGTCTTGATCCGCTACTTGAGACAATCGTTCATTGGTAGCAAATGCTTCATCGCCGTTCGGTTTTAAGTCAGAAGTTTGGAAATACAAATGTTCAAGCTGTATCTTATTCCTCCTAATGATTTGCTCTGGACTGTGTTTCAGAACTGTTTATGCCGAGAGAAAGCACTACTAGTAATGCTTTATTAAATGTCACCTCGTAAAGATTGCAAACAATACTATCGGGTCTGTCTGGGAATTTGGTTTGTGGTTTGAAACGACAGCCCTTCTTTTTTGAACTTGTTCTATACATGTGTAGAGCACATTACTCGGATTGCTTCCGCAAATTTGTCAAAGTGCCATCTAAAAACACGTCTCCTTGGGCGAGGTCTTGGTACTTGACACATCCAGATATCTGTAACATGTAGAGTTCGTTTCAAGCGAAACAACGATTGGAAAACGATGGCAGTGTAAAAATTTGGGACTGAATATTGGGTGGTGAATAATATCCATACCGTCACGGCTAGAGTACGTAGCAACCTTTGTTTCCGCCAGTTCGACCCCACGCAAGAGATAACAATTTAAAAATTTCATGGTCTTGGGTCACTCGCGCTGGCTGATCCATAGAAAAATTCAGGGCAACGGAGATGCGGTAAAAGGTTCATTGTGATTTCTTTCCAACGAAAAAACTCGGACATATACACATAAACATAGAACACAATGAAGCAGATTAGCAGAGCGTGTAGCTGTATATTTTGGTTATGCTGTGTCTATGATGATGTCAAAGACGCACGGATTTTCTTTATTGTCCTTAGTGAGTGGTTTCACCAAAATGAAGCTTATAAAAGCCTAATGTGGTTCATCATTCCATGGATAAGGGTTGTTTGCTTTGCACGTTGTTTTGAGCGTACCGCGTTGCCCCATTTTTCTGTCAATGTGTTTGGCAAATACAGATATCAGTGTTATCTCTCGTAACACTGGAGTGCACACATTTTCTCCGACAAAATAAACGGCAGTTTTATTCGTTCCCTTGAATGCTGTACCAAGTCGAAGTTTGCTGAGAGAAGTGGAGTACGATAAGTACATTTCTATGGGACGATTACTATCGAATAACTTGTTTTTGTAGTTTAGTATATCTTACGGATATCCTTCTTCAGTAGATCTCATACGTCTTATACCTCCCAATCTGATGTTTTTCCGTGTGGTCTGATTTGCGATACGGAATCACAGCTTTCTTGTTCAGGTCGTTTATGTTTGCTTCTGGATATTGTGTCAATATGTCGTCCACTACACTGACCCAAATAAGTGCCAAATTTCTATTTTCCATTCTACCGGTACAAGGAAGAAGGCCTTCGCTGCGGAGCGGTTTATTTGAGAACGCCAACTTAACAGTTACAGACTATTGAACAGGGGAGCAAAACCCTCATATGCATTTCGTTTACAAAACTGAATATCCACCTTCTCCTTGAACGCGTCTTCATGAACTTTTCTGGATAGTCGTTGACTGTTACTCAAATCCAGGCGAATCCTGGACTCCACAAATTCCGTAACAGATCTCACTTTTCAAGAGACGCAAAGCGGATTTACGAGAAGACTTGCTGCTCACATGCCTCATAAGTAGTATCCGCCAATACACCCGTAAACTTTAGGTTTTATTGGCACTAGGTAACTGGTGTGACCTTTATCTTTGTTCACAGTTTTAACTTATGACAACGAATGCCTTCCAAGTAACTTCAGAGCATAACTGATTGTTGAATGATTTCTGACACTGTTTCCGAAATGCTTGATGTGAACGTCGTCCACCTGGAGTCACGTGCAGTAAAACTACACGTTTACTATTTGAAGTCTGAAGGGTGCACACACATTATTTAAAGGGAGTCTGGATGAAATATCATTTTCTGCAAAATCATAAGCAAATTTGGTGACCTCACGAGTACTAAGGGTGCACACACATTATTTAAAGGGAGTTTGGATGAAATATCATTTTCTGTAAAATCATAAGCAAATTTGGTGACTTCACGAGTACCTCAAAAGAAGTCATTATATTATAGACGATATGTCCAAACTGTAATGGATCCATAAATTCCAAGTTATCCTTGTGGCTTGAGCTTCATACTCTGGACTTTAATAGCTTCATCAATTCGCCTGCTCTCTGCCTGTTCTACGGGGATCATCTAGCTAGTGGCAGCGAACGTCTGCAAGTTCTGTATAGGCCATCCACGCCTTGTATAATGGGACCCTCGTTGGTAAATGTTGTATTGTGAGGTTATTTAGAGGTTGTTTTTGATTTGCTGTTGTAAGTGGTTCTTGGTAATGCCTCCGTTTCCTGAACAGAGCGCTGATAATCTCCATGCCATCAGCCACACATGATCAAAAAGCATCAGGTCTGGTGTGGCGATAAGGGGTTGGTTAATACTGATGAGCCACTCTATGAATATGGGCTTGAACCAGCTTTCTGAGTCCTGGAGTCAGGTGCAAAACTTTTTTTCTACA